>JANSTS010009893.1:11456-28636 GCA_026546915.1 Sylvicola fuscatus
AAAAAAATTTAAAAGGACGCGTAAAATTTGTGTTATTGAAAAATAATTTATTCACAATGTTTTTGCTATCTTATACATTGTTGTTTTAATTTCTATAGCCAAACGGATGGGCATTTTGATTTCTTTTGATTTTACTGCTCAATTTTAAGAGACCTGCGAATCCTTCTTACTAAGAATCTTAGAGGATCTCTTGTTAAATACAATCGAAACGGAAATAAATAATTTCTTAAACGTATTCTTAACCGCTACGCTCAATGTACAAATAATCAATTAACATAATACATAATCCTTATATAACATTTTTTGGTTTCAACTTCACCTCAACAGTCTTTTTGTTTTGCGTTTTTTTGTTTTTAAATAAAAATTTAAATAAGTTACCATTTACTTTCTACTCCTTTGAATTTAATTTACAGAGTTAATTACAGTGATCTCTTTAATGCCCTAAAAAAATGCATTGCTATTGCACTACGCATTAATTGATTTACATCCTTTTTATACATGAAAAATACACCTACTTTCTGGTTTTACTAGAATTTTAACGTTTGGAATATTTTCTTTTGACTAGCCGCTAATGTTATTGTCAAACTCTTTTAATCCTGAATCCTGAATACCTCCTTAATTGTGTGAGCTCCTTGCGATGTGCAGGAAAAACGAAACGCGATCGCTGCACTTCTCGCCGCACGAATTGCAGGTAAAGACGTCATTGTAGCCATGATAGCCCATGTGGATGGTGTACAGGAGAGCATCCTTGAAGGCGATCTCACAGTATTTGCACTCAAAAACTTGCTGAGATGCAGCGGCGGGCTTGACTGGTGACTTGTCGGCGGCTTCCACTTGTGACGAAGTCGGCGATTGGCGGGCAATTTCAGCTTCCTTAACCTCGCGACGGACTTCCTCTTCCTCGTCATCGCATTCCGCTTCTTTGGACATCATGTCCAACTTGAAGGCGCGACCCTTCCGCTTGTTCTTGCTGGATGGAGTTACTGAGTGTTGCTGCTGTGCCGCCGGCTTGGCATCAGCCACCTCAGAGATCGGCTCGTTGTTATTGTTGTTGGACAAATCGGTTTTTTCCTCAGCCGCTGGAGTGCTGGTCATCTGTGGTGGGACACTTTTCATTGAGCTGGCATCATCCTCGTCTTCGCTACTGTGTTCCTCCTCGTCACGCGAATGGGTTGGCGAATGCTGCATGTTTGGTGACAAATGTCCAAAGGCGGCCTGTTGTTGTGCGGCCAGCATTTGGATGTTAAAATTGAGATATGGAAACAATGGGAAGTTGTGATTCTGGTGACTGTTGAAGATATTCGCCAAAGGATTTGGCAACATTGAGGGCATCATGTTTCTAAATTGCGGCTGATTGCAGGACGATAAATCTTGTGGCTGCTGCATAATTGGTGAGTCGTTGAGTTGACTTTCGCTGGTGGTCAAGCGACGACGTTGGGGCTGTGTTCCATCCTCATTCTTCACAGCTCCGCGCTTTGTGGCACCTGACTTATTCTTTGGACCCCGCCGTCGGCCGTGCACGTCGATGACTGGTGATGGATCAATTGTGCCGTCCATGTTGAAAACGGTGCCAGGCTTGTGGCCATTTTTGCGCAGATGAAGCTTCAGTGAGTGGCAGTACTTGGTGGCGTAGCTGCAATCAGCACAGTTGTACTTCTTGACGTTGGAGTGTGACTTCAGGTGGGAGTTGAGCATTGATTTGTTGACACAGCTGTAGCTGCACTGCGGACATTGGAATGGCTTTGAGCCGTCATGATTATGCAAATGGTATTCCAGATGATGTTTGAATTCAGTGACGAACGGACACTTTGGACATTTCAGTCGCTTCTCTAGCGGTATGTGACTTTCCGTGTGTTCCCAGAAGCTCAACTTGGTCACGGCGACATATTCGCACTGTTTACACTTGAAAGTCTTCACTTTGCCATGAGAATTCACTTTTGGCGTGCGCAACTCATCGTGATCACTGTCCATTGATCGAGTGTCCTCACCCGAATTTGAATTCAGCTCGTGCATCTCCTCCTTTTTGAGGGAGTCGCTCATCGTGTACTTTGGCGACTTTGGTGGGGTCACATCCATGGGTGGGGTGTAGCTCGGCGTCAGGCTATCAGCCACTGGATAGCTTCGGAATGGTGTTGCAGGTGTTGACTGTTGTTCTTGGGCGACTGTTTGTGGGGCCGCCGCATGTGTTGTCATCGTGGGATTTGGATATCCCGGCGGCGTGAGTGGATTAAATGCAATTGGACGCTGCATTGCGGCGATTGGCGTCATTCCCTGCAGATGGTGGTGGTCATTGAAGAACATTGTGTGTTGGCTGGACTCGTTGCTGCCCAGACTTTGGGGTGATGTTGGATTCGATTCTGCCTTCATGCCCTTCAAATTCACTGAATAGTCTTTTGGCTCCGTTTTGAATGGACCCCAGCTCTGGTGGTCGTAGGATGATGGCGTCATCATTTCCCAGCCGTGCATGTTTGCAACGTTGAGTGAATGTGTCGTCGTTGTATATATTTAAATCGTTCTGAAAATAGAAAAAAGAAAACTTTCTGTTACATTTGTGTTTCTTTTGGTTTTGTTTGTACAATGGGGAAGGTTTATTTACGGAGCAAAATAATATGTCCTGAAGATGAAATGGAAACGCTGCCACCCTCGCACTGTACCGAAAATTGTTTGGAAATTGAGGAATTATGCGCAGGGAACGACAGTGAATATGGAAATGTGAAAGGGAAATGGAAAAATAATGCACATATTGTTATATTATACAGAAGACGAAAGGGTGACATGGATGTTTCGCTTCAATTGAGTAGGGAGAACAGCTTGAATCAACATAAACTGTGGCGGTGTTCGTCTAGAATTCGATACATTTGTGGAAGAGCTTCCTTGGGAAGTAACGCGCATGCCCTAGACCTTGTACAAACAGGCGAGTGTATGTACTTTGAGCCACCATGATGAATTTTCACCCCTGTCGTTTTTTAGCCACCCCATGGGCCATAAAAAAATGGTACGCCGCATTTCATTGGACGGCTTTGTTAAAGCTTTAGGGGAAGATTACTTTTTTAAGTTTCTTTAATGCGTTACAAGTCGTTAAATGGCAATGGCCGCGGGACAAAATGACGAACCAAGTTACTAATTGTTATGAGACGTGTTTTCCAAAATTATTTAACAATAATTACTCGGAAAAAAAGAGGAAAAGGTGACTAAATCGTTGTAGCCACTGGCGTTTCGGTGGTTTTTTTCTCATCAACAAATTTATTTTTAATTGCCGTTGGCCATCAATTAACTTAATGAACGGCAATTAATGTTCGAATTTCGGCAAATTAATTATCTTTCGGTAAATTTAATTGCAAAATCGAATTTTTATTTTTACATGTTTTTTCACTAAAAAATTACCGAGAATTTTAACGAAGGATTTCTTAAGAAGATGAAAGGCAATTTCTTAAAGGGGTTCGTTATATATTCAAATGCCTTTTTGGAAACGGCTCATTATACATGCATTTCATTTATTTTTTGTAAGTATTTACAGAAATTCTCAATAGATAGGGATTAAGAAAGTGCTGCACAAGGTGATGTAATAAAACAGAAAGTCGTCTTCAAGAAATGTTGTCCTTTTAAAACTATGAGGTAAAAGCCGTAACCCGGATTAACTTTATTGTGGCAGTTACCGATTCGATAGGGTTCTTTGACTTTGGCAGTAATTTGTAGTTTTCCTGTATGGGAAATTTGGTGGAAGCATCTTGAGGCTGAACTAAGGATGCACAAACAAATACTCTATTTGTTGCTAATCCTTTGTCTCGTCTCATCTCATCCCCCCCAGCACAATGCCAAGGCAGCAAACATTATGACTTTTCACAAAAGTCAATTGCAAAAAGTGTCGAGCCACACAGGGAAAGTGGCGAAAACCCTGAAAATGGCAAATGGCCTCTATTCGCGCTAGCATACAGCAGCTACCTTGCAACGACTTTTCTAATGAGTTAAGGGTTGATTTTTATGAGTTTATTGACGCCCCCAAATGGTACCAATATATTGTCAATAAAAAAGAAAAATTCTCCGTATTCGTGACAATTCTGTAAGGGATTAGAGATATTCTATTGAAAGGATGCAGAGTGGTCAGTTTGGCAAATAAAATGTGCGCGTCTGTGTGAGTTTATTCTAATTTTTGTCCACAATGAGATCAACAGGCAAAAAAAGGGATGGCTCAGATGTGACTTTTGGGACAAACATTCCAGGAATTTATCGTTTTGTGTGTTTGACTCTTTTCGAATGACCATAAATATGTAAAATTTGTTTAAACGAAGAATCGTTTCAATTTTATGGAAAATTTTTGATTTTGCGAAAAAAGAATTCAAAATTCACAATAATTTCACTGAATCAAAACAAAAACGTGAATAATCAAAACAAAAATATCAGTAAATGTAATTACTGTAAATCAATTAGCGCACAAATTGTTGTTTGGCAACTAATTTTTATTTTTTTGAAGCGCCATTTGCAGAAGGGTTAAAACAAATGACAAAGAAGCACATTAAAAACAATTTTTACCTTATTTTTTTGATTTAGTATCTTCCAGAGGTACAATTTACTCGACAAACACAATTCACCGTTTAAATTTTCGTTAAAAATTGTCACTTTTTGTACTTTTTTCGTTTTGAAAATATTTTTTTATAAAATAATTTGTACAGAAAGACAAATTCAGTCCTCGAATCACTTTTCACCACACAAAATAGTTGGAAAAAACTCTTGTAGCACTATAGTCGGTATATATTTGTAGCGTTTTCAATAACACAAAATATTGTTTTTAAAAAATCTCCGAAAACAAAAATGAAACTGTGAATCGACCGTTGTCGACGCTTTCCAACTGCAGACTGATTTCTTGGATGTTTTGTGGAGATAAAGTCGCCTATATCTACAGGGTCATTTACCAGCTACAAAGTATTTATTCCATTCCCTCACCAATACCCTGACACGTGGAAGGGAGTAAAATGTGTCCGCCATGTAACGTTCGGTTGTAAATGCGCCTATAGGGATTCAAGGGATTTATGTGCGAGTGTATTTACCTCAATACAATCACAAATGTTTGTCCCCCAACTTTCCAGCACAATATTCCTCATTACACTTAGGTAAATCGCTTGGATGACTGGAAGAAAAGAGCAAGGTAGTCATGTTTGCTGGTCCAACAAAATTATGCTCCGTCTCGCTCGACATAAAGCGGCTGTCACTTCACACGTTCAATATTTTCATCGCGCTGCTTTGTTTATAACGGTAATTAGCACCAATTTCGAATCCTTTGAATGTGATTTTTTATTGAGTGTTTATAGGGATTTTATATTGCAGCCGTTTTATGTTGATAAGTATAATAATATGTTACACTCATGTTGGTCTCAGTTGAGACCTTATTTCATGAAGAATTCGTCGTGTAATAATAATGACCGAAAAATGTTGATAGAAATTGTTTTTTTAATGCTAGAAATATTATGTTATTTGTTTTAAGGAACATATTCAACTTAGCCAAATGAAAAAGTTTTCTCTGCACAACAAAAGTATTACTCAATTTGTTTTTTTTTTACAGATAAATTTATCTCGTTTTAATGGGTTTTTAATTGATTACCGCAAACTTAATGACTCGAAGCGATCGTAACTTAAAGTTCGAATTCATTAACGAAAGCCAGCCTTTTGTGAAAATGCCCTATGAGGTTAGCGTCATAATTTTCATAATACATTTACAACAACAATTATTTTAATTGTTATAGAACATAAATGTATGAAAATGTTACATAATTTTTTTATCTTTCACTATTTCTAAAGATGTTAACAAAAAACAATTTTAGATCCTTTTGTTATGCGGTTACTAATGAACCCGAACCTTTTGATCGCTAAATTTTTTTAAAATAATTTATTTTACATTTTGTTTAAAGGGGTCATGACTCATCGTATGCTTGGAGAAGGACTTTACAAGATACTTATAACTCAGTTTTATTTTAATAAAAAAAATCGTTCATTTTATATGTGATAAATAACGATACAATTACGTTTTAATATTTCCAATACCATATTTTCAAACATGTATCCTTGTTGGTTTTAGTCGACGGAAAAATGTATGGCATGTCCTTTAAAAAGTTAAATAAAGGAAAATTTTCTATTTGATTGGCGAAATCAATAATTAATTTATTTATTGATTATTATCGAAGACTTCGTATTTCTAAGAATTAATTATGATTAAAATTATTTTCTGAAAAAGTAAAAGAAAAAACCAAACAGTAAAAATTGGTTAAAAGAAATAGAAATTGTATTATTAAAAAACAAAATTACAAATTAAATATACATTTTCGAAATTATCTAATTATTCTCTTAAAAAATCATCTTATGAATATTTTTGATTAATTCTCTGAATTTTAAAATGCGTCCTGTTGCACATTTGGTATAACATTAATTATAAGTATTTAAACAAATTATTGCAATTCAATTTTTAAATTTTTAATTTTCGCAATAATTGCAATTTGTATCATAAATTTGATTCTATAAACATACAAATCGGCCACTCCCATATTTACATTAAAAAAGTTTGTTTCATTAAAAGAAACTTTCTATCATCGCCAGGATCTTTCTTAAATTAATTGTGTGAACTTCTTGCAATATGCAAAAAGAATGAGACACGATCACTGCATTTCTCACCACAAGAATTGCATTTGAAAACATCATTGTAGCCATGGTAGCCCATGTGGATTGTGTGCAGAAGCGCATCCTTGAAAACAATTTCACAGAACTTGCACTCGTAGATTTCAATCCTTCCAATTTGCCTGACCACTTGTGAGTCGCTGCCACTTTCAGACACCGTTGAAACAGCAGCAATTGCGGTCGTCTCAGTTGATGGCTTTTGTGCATCCACTGAAGATGTTGTGGACTCTACCTCCTGATTCGCCTCCAAATTGAAAGAGATTTTTTTGCTCCTAATCGCAACTGTTGGCGAATTCGTAAACTCGGATTTTTTGGGTGACACTTTTGATGAAGGACTGCTTTCCAGATTCAAGGGAGCACTTTGCTCCTCAATGCCGCCACTTACATAATCTTCATCATCGGACAGATGATTACTGCCCACTGGCGACGGAAGCTGCGGTGGGAAGGCAAAGGTTGGCGGCAACTTGCCAGCGATGGCTTGCTGGTGAGCGGCCAACATTTGAATGTTGAAATTCAGATAGGGAAACATGGCCGAGAAGTTCTGCGCCTGATGATTCAGCATATTTGCAAAAGGATTCGCCAACAGCGATGGCACCATGTTTTGTAGGTTTTGGGCCGATTTGATTGGCGAAAGCTGCATATTTTGCTGATCAGACTTGGGAGAGTACAAAGTCTCATTGCCACCCTCCAACTCCATATCACCCTGCATCTTGGACATTCTTTTACCATTCTTGTTCTTGGGTCCTCGCCTTGTTCCATACACATCGATGACGGGCAAAGGATTCGGCGTACCGTCCATGTTCAAGACCATTCCCGGTTTGTGGTCATACTTCCTCAGATGCAATTTCAGTGAGTGGCAATATTTTGTGGCGTAGTTGCAGTCAGCGCATCGGAACTGGTAGATATTGGAGTGGGATTTGAGGTGGGAGTTTAACATCGACTTGTTGACACAACTGTAGGAGCATTGGGTGCATCGGAACGGCTTCGAGCCATCATGATTCCTCATGTGATACTCTAAATGATGCTTGTACTCGGTGACAAAAGGACATTTGGGGCAGTTGAGCATCTTCTCTGGTTTAATGTGACTCTTTGTGTGATCCCAGAAGTCCAGCTTTGTGACGGCGATGAACTCGCATTGTTTGCACTTGAACGTCTTCACTTTTCCATGTGAATTCATTTTAGGTGTTCTGAGGTCATCATCACTGTCCATGACGTCGTCGCCGGAAAACGAATTAACGTCGTTATCGAGATTGTCTGTTGGTGAGTCGGCGAGGTATTTGGGCGTCTTTGGCGGCGTCATATCCATCGGAGGCGTTGAACTTGGCGTCAGACTTTCGGTGGGCTCGTAACTTCTTTGCGGCATGCTGGTATTATGCTCTTTACTGGTGACGGATGGCTGTTGTGCGGGATTGTATCCTGGCGGCGTCAATGGATTGACCATATGTTGGCGCATTGGGGTGTACATGGGAGTTGATGTCGGCGGCTGATCACTGAACATTGTATTTTGTTGTGACTCATTGCTGGCGATGCTTTGCGGCGATGCTGGACTGGGCTCGGTTTTGATAACCTTCTGGTCGACTGTGAAGTCCATTGGCTCTGTCTTAAAACCGCTCCAGTTCTGGTAGTCGTAGAGGGTTGGTTGCATTGCGTCCCAGCCGTACATTTTTGTGTCTGGAAATATGGAAATTTCTGTTAATTATGCATCTTGGTAATGATTTATGGATTCTGAGATGTGTAGCGGGCTTCAAACTCCCTCAAGTAATAAATTTAGCTCCACCCTTCACAAAATTCATGAAAATGCGGGAAATTATTACATTTCAAAATAACTATTTTTTTGCTTTGGTATATTGGATTTCAGTGAAGATGAAAAAAAAAATAAAGACGACAAAACCGAGCTGCCGCTGTTCAGAAGGGGTGAATTTAGCGTTATTAAACAACATGAGGGTAAAACGAATCGCGTGCCACTATTTATTAAAAGGGATGGTTATTGATGCTGAAAAAACAACAGGGACAGACCCCACCATCAATTTATTTATACCGATACGATGAATGGAAATGCCGAATGTTTCAAACATGAATTTGATGAAAGGACGATGGGGGATGAAAGGCGCTTTCGTTGTGCGCATGTCATCAACCATTTTTCAATGCTTACAGCTCTTTATGTGTAGCCAACATATTTTTTCTCTCAAAATTTTCACAATAATTTTGTTTTTTGTAATTAAATCACGAGGACTCACCTTAAGTTTACGGTTGGCAGGATATTCTTGAAGAAGTTTTTTTCTCGGTTCAGATGATTTTCAGTTCAAATATTCGCCAATATGGCGGAAAAGAACTTGATTCGATGTTATCACAAACAATTCACTTGTGTCACTGATGTTAGCTAATCCTTTCTGTTTAAGTCACAATCAGGAGCACTTTCTAGTAATTGCGGACGAAAACAACACATGAACTCGATGTTTTCAGTAGGGGTTCTTCTCTCAATGATATCCAATCATCGTCTGACGGCTTTGGAAGTTTCACCATTCATTATGTTATATATATAGTGGGACGAATCGGCGCTCGGTGTGCACGCACAATTTGGTGGGAGCGAGCTAGCGCTATGGGAATCGCTGGTGCGACTGCACCGTCGCGTCACTGTCCGCTTTCTCCAGTTACGACCAAAACTATATGCACTAATCTTTTTAATGGAATAACTGTTTAGGAGTTTAAGTAGATGTACGGTAGTTACCGCACTGTGGCCGATTGTCATAAAAACTGTTTTATGAACCTCCTCCCACTGCCAATCGATAGGTGTGTTCCTTAAATATTGACTTTTAGTTTACAACAGAGGCTGCAGAACAAAAAAAAACTCATCTTCGATTCTCGGAACTGCGGGCCCAAAACCAGAACCCTATTCGGGTCCGTTTTAACAACACTTAATAAAAAATCGAGCAAATATTCGGCACATTTGGCTAATTGTAGGTACCCGTTTACCAGGCGAAGCGACGATCTACTTATGGATTTCCCAAATTTCCAGACCTGTCTACCTGTGTGCGCCTCATAAAGAGTGCGCGACCTTACAGTTAAAGTCAAAATCTTGACGGTATGCTAATTAAGTGCATCACATTTGACTGTATTAATGGCCCATAATTTAATTATAGCTTCGACCCGATACCCGACTTCCAGGAATTCTCGAAGTGAATTCAACTTTTACTCGCATTCGCATTCGGTCGCTAATCCTTTCTATTGGTGTTTTTACAACTTTTACGGTTTTTACTTGTTGTTTGGGGTTATGACATGGCTATTGGTGAGCAATTCACTAACAATGCGCATGCAATTAACTCCAAAAATGCGGTCATTTGCTTGTGGATTGCATTGCAACTGAATTTCATGCCACAAGGATCACAAATGCCAAGGAGGCTGGATCATTCATTTTTGATTGTGATCAATTTTGTATATTTTTTCACATTTTGATTATTTAATTGTATGACTTAAATTTAACAAATCCACTCGGATCCTGTAGGATTTTTAGACAAAAAAAATTCGAATAAGTTTTTAATATTAATTTATCTGTATATAATATTTACACATATAAAATTTCCAATAGAATCAGAACTCATGTGACCAAAAAAGGACGAATGTCCTTTTTCACATATTGTTTTTTGTAATATATACCTAATCTGTTGTTAATTTTATGGACAACCATAGAAATATGTTGATTCCATGGATCAAAGGAATATAAATAAACAGAGGATCATAAAGGATCAATTGTAGATCAATTATTATGCAGTAAATTATTTAGTTTTAACGATCATAATGAGTAAATGATCAATTTACTGTATTTTGAAAATGATTTACAGGTGCTTAGTTTATTAGAAAATTCTCTTGAAATTTTCAGAAGCACTAAAATGTCCTTTGACTATCGTACATGTAGACAAGTTACATGACCTTCAACATCCCGTTCCAGTGACCGTCTCAGTGATGAAGATTATGGAAAATTTCCACTTTATGAATTAAATATTCCTTGAAAAACGTCTATACACCAAAATCTCAGACAAAATTCTCAATGAGCCGTTTAAAACGGAAGCGGTGCGCCTTTCACAATTATCCTTGCATTTAGTGGAAATTGTTACGTCAAATTGTCTCCTTAATAATCCTTTTCATTGTACATATGTACATTGAATGTTATTCTGTTTGTTAATGACATGCAGACAGCTCAACGAAACGACTTGAAAAGGTGCCTATGGGATTACACGCGTCTTCTGACTCCATATAATGCGTCTTAACGATTTTCTTTGGCCAAATATATGTCTATACACAACACATTATTAATTCATTGTTTTAACGCGACACAAATCTAAAAACATTTAGTCTATCGTCCCGTTTTAAGGACGAGACAGTTTTTTTCATCTCAAATCCAGGATGTCTGTACATTTGTTAAACTGCAACAATCTACCATTTTTTAGGGCGAAACAAAATGGCGCGGGCATTTTTAAAAAAGTGGCCAAGGGTGCTGACGCAATGCATTAGGGGTGTGGCTCGTGTCCTTTTTAGTTTTTGAGCGACATGACGCATATAAAAAATCCACTGTCGCATTTGATGTTTCCAATAGGAGTGAATTATGTATCGGCATATTATTTTTGGAATTTTATGTGCATATGGTTCGATTCTTATGCGTGAAGACGTGCGATGAAGACGTTCGTTCAAAATGTATAGTGTTCAATTTCTCTTTAGCACGCTATAAACCAAACAAAAACCAATCTCCATGCGAGATGAGGGTGGACAATTTTATTCAGGACGAAATAAAACTAAAATAAAAAAATATTGACCTTTTCCCTCGCTTATATCCGAACGCAGACGTCGCATATATTGGCCCTACATGTACTCGTGCTCGTATGTTCAGTTTCGTTTCCTCATAATATTTGTGCGTTTTTGCTTCATTTATTTGCCTTTGTCTGTACATTCATATTCATTTCGCCTTCGTACAGTGCGAGGGTGGAAAAATGAAAATGAAATGAGCACATATAAAACAAGAGCGATAGTCAAACGTAAAAAAGGACGAATGAATACCGTGTGGCTCGTGTGTGTGTGTGTGTATTTTGTCATTTGTGTGTGTTTGTGTGAACAGGATGAGGGGAATTCGGTTGGGGTGGCATGGAAAGCGAGGACTTTCAGTAGAAGAGATGCCTTTTTTGCTGTCGAAGCGAGCAATCTGCTTGGGACTCCAATCCTCCCTACACCTTTGAACATGCTCACAATGTAAAATTATATTGCTTTTTTGTTGGGAAATCGGAGATCGGAAAAGTTTTGCAAATAATCTGATGATGGGATTAGAATATCCAATAAAGAAATTAACTAAAATATAACATTGGTTTTAGAATCTTAAAAAACGGTACAAAACGTTTATTTCACCTTGAAAAAGTAAAACAAATAAATAGAGATTGTTGGGCTGATTAAGTTCTATATTAAAGTAAAAGAAATTATTTTTAAAAATTTAACCGTTTCTGAGATATTGCAGAAACCCCAAGATTTTTTAGGTTATGTTTTTTTGTCAATATAATTTAAATAATGAAAAACGTTGAAATTCGTTGTTTCAAGTTAAATAGGTAAGAAGTGACTTAAATCAGAACGAAAAACCATCAAAAACTCCATAAATCCTCGCTCGCTATCCCCTACTTAAGGCCTATTCACAAACATTACTTACTCCAGCTTCCATTATACAATTTAGGCATCCACTGGGTGTTGAAGCTGTTCGCTTCCCCACCTTCCGGCATGTAATCACACACAACAAAGCATATACGGCACATATGCCAGCCACACTAAAAATGAAGAAAAATGAAATGAAAGGAAATGCGTCGAAATATTTCGTTTCTAATGTTTTTTTTTCTCTCGACCGTTTCTTATTCCGTCGACCCACCCCCTGGCATGACCAACCACCCCGTAAAGGCGGCACATATATGCACGCAACAATAATATAAACAGCAGAGAGGAAATGAAAATCCGAACATGTATACATGAAAAAGGCGACTCTAGCAAAAAGACGGCTCAACGGGCGATATAACAAAAAATTGTGCTTTTCTTAAAGCAAGGAGGGAAGAAGGAATTGCGCACGTTAAATGCGCTATGACTGTAGGTAAGGACTAAGGACTTGACAGTTGTACACTTTCATGTGATTCTTTGGATTTCCATTCAGTCGAAGCCGTAACAATTTTTTTTTAATGAAAAAAAAGAGCTTCACAACTTTTAACTGTAATTAAAAGTTTGACAAAAGCACTCAGGAAATGAATTTTCAGATGACATGCGGATAAAAAGGACAGGAGCTTCTTACAATTTCCTCGCAATTATAGAAAGATGCTGACAACATTTGTTTTTCCTCCCTTATTTTCCGTATGCCATCAATGTATGACTGA
The DNA here is from genome assembly GCA_026546915.1 of Sylvicola fuscatus. Classification (NCBI taxonomy): domain Eukaryota; kingdom Metazoa; phylum Arthropoda; class Insecta; order Diptera; family Anisopodidae; genus Sylvicola; species Sylvicola fuscatus. The sequence continues at coordinate 24,509 of JANSTS010009893.1, forward strand.
GCGATTACAATGTTCGATTGACAAAGAATGCTGGATGAAAGCCGCAAAAAATAAGGCGAGAATTCTCGTCCGAAATTGCAATCTCTAAGCGTTGCGCTGAAGCGACGCGTCGGGGGTGACGGAGGGTGGCGGAGGGTGGCTGTGGGCTTCAGTCGGCGAGGGTGGACGACGACAATGGAACAACATGCCGTACACACATCGCTTGTGTGTGTTTTAATATGGCGCCGACAGTATTTTTATTTGGTTTTTTGTGTTGTGCTTTGTCACAATTTCCACGTCTCTCAGTTTTGGGGGGTGGTGGTGGTTTGAGGGTAGTGGGTGGCCTTCATCCCTGTGTATACATCGGTATAAGCCTCTTGCGGATATTTGCGCTTATATGGGAATATTTTCGCATGAATTTTCGCTATTTTTTCGCCATCGCCTTTATGTTGTTCTTTCAGCGGGGGTTTTTCATATTTATTTATGAGTTCTGTGGCATCCAAATATATTAGAATTATTGAGTTATGTTGCTCTGGCTAGGAATTATGAGGCTGTTTCGTATGTAATTGATCATATTTTATGGTATACACATCTTGGCGTGTGCGTGTCACAAAAGATGCTTCTGAAAAATTTTCAACCTGAAAATTCCAAGAAGTCAACAATTAATAATCGACTAAATCCAATTTATTGGCTGTTAGGATCAATTGTTTCAGGTAATTGATTGTAAAAAAAAAACAACAGAACAATACCTGGGCCTGTTGTACCTGCGGCAATAAAATGTGTGTCCTTAAATTACACATCATTTGATTAAAATTGCGGGCAATTTCTGCGTGCTAAATATACGAATTCTCAGAAAATTTCATAAAAATATTAGAATTCACTTTGAAAGCCATTTTCTGTGGAAAATAAGTCATTTATATTTGTGGCTTGCGGTTACCCTTTATCGCTCCTTAATTGGGTCAATAAATTATGCGAAATATCTAAGGATTTTGTTTATTAGTTTATAAGTTAAGGAAAAAGCAATTAACAAAAACTTTAAACTGTATCGAATTATCTGCATTTGTTTTCGAATTTTATAATTTTATACAATTTACTGTCAATTATTGTTGAATAAATTTTTTTTTTTGCAAAATCCATTTATCATTACTCGTCTAAGGTGGTCCTTGACCCTCGAATAACAAGGGTCAATCGCATTAAATTTGACCTAACCTAGGGAAATGACCCCTAACAAAAATGCTAATTTTCGAATTTGTTTACCTCAATTCGCACTTCATTTACATGATATGCAAATGTTGCCTTGAAAAATTTGACACCAAATTAAGGGACAATATTCCCTTCTTCCTTGAAATTTCAATTTTTTGAAGAAGCGATGAGAATTAATCAAAATTTACGAGATTTTTGGACTCTTGTTTTATAGGAAACATAAAAATGTGTTTCTTCATCAAAACCACTGAAGCTCCAGCTGATATTAACGGCTTTTGAATGAATCCATTAATTATCCTTATTCAAAATTCTGACGCAATATAACGGTCATAGTTATTAAGTATTTGGCTGAAGTCTCAATCTCCCACCAACGGCACCACATTTTAAAGTATTTCCAAGGCATTAGAAATAGACTAAAATTTACAACAATTAAATTCGGAAGAAAATCCTTAAGGACTTCGAAAATGCAGAGGGACTATTCAATAAATTCACCCGCTATGGAAATAGAGATAAATGGCATTCAAAAATTGATACATTTTGATTAATGGGTGCGGACATATTGGCCCCGTATCCCGACCTCATAAATCGTCGCTCCGTTCAATAGAACTGTTGACCCCTCCACCGAAAAGGTCCCACAATATTTGGTTGACCCTATCACGGGCAGCCGCGCTGAGCATTCACAACACACAAACAATGGACTGACCATTAAAAGTATTGCAGAGTGACAATGTTGGAAGCGGAAAAGAATCAATTTACAATTGTCACAATTGTGCGATTGCCAGGCTGCAAATGCAATGCTAGGAAGCGGTTGGGATATGGCGGGAATGGTCCGAAATCCGACTGCCCCAGTTTGTTCTGTAGCTGCAATTTGAGTGAAAATCAATTCGGTAATTTATGAGATCGTTTAATTTGAATTTTCAATTGCTTTTTCTTTCCATTTTCCGCACATTTTTAAATCCCTTAGAGACCCTAAAATGTGTCGCATTAAATGTATAAAATTTGAATGACCTAACATTGATTAAGGACCTTTCATATCCTTTGAGCGGAAGCAGTTACAACAACATTTTCGCAGCGCCAAACTTCGGCAGCATAATATATGCTTAGGACTCACATAATAAACTGTAACTCATTTTATTGCCCTTGATCCATATTAAACTATTGTTGACATTTGACCGTTGGTCACACACATAATCGCAGCACATATTCACACATTCACAATGGGTTAGATGTGAAAGGAGAGCGTCCTGGCCCGTCCCTTTGCCAATGGCCTTTTGCACGCACTTTAATTTGACCGACAACACCTCAGCCATTGTGTCTGCCCAGCCAGTGACCCGCATCTGTCAATCGAGGGCATTGGTCAATTGTCTTACACAAAGGTGAGCTGCCCTTGCTGTCGTTTGCTGGACAATACAACGAAATCAAATGAAATATATCGATTGAAATTGCAAAAATTGGAAATTGTTACGTCAGGACGAAGGATAATAAATTACTAAATTGTGCAAAATCAGGCATAATCTCTCATGTTCGCCCCATGGCCAGAGGCAACAGAACAAAGTCGTCCAATTTACACATTTAATCCGCTTCGACAATGTTGCGCTGAGTAACAATTGGAGCTCTGGCCTTAGGGACGATTCCTTGTTTAATTGGCTTATTCCGAAACATATATTTCAAAATTTTGGTAATCGTTTTCATATTTGAACTTCAACGGTAAATCCCGAATGAGGAGATTCCCGTTATATTCGTGTGGTTCCGTTTTTGGTTTATTTGAGCCGTTATTTGAATCAAAACGCAACAAAAATTATCCGGAAATAAAAGACGGAACATCAAAATTTTCGTAAAACTGGTAAAAGGTAATTTTCACATTGAAATTATATACTTAAAACTTAATTAAGTCGCAAGCCGCATAAGAATTCTCTATAAGCACACGACAGCCGAAAAATATTTTCATATCGCTTATGGTCCCAAAATTTGGACGTCCGCCGCCGGCTAATTGTATTCAAATGACGAAAAGGCCTGGCCAAAATTCGCCATTTGCTCGCGTCTAATTGCGTCTAAGCGCACACGACTTAACCCATCCGCCAGTCGTCACCAGAATTAAAACGCAATTTATGCGACCTGGCCAGTTGCGTCGTTTTTCCTCGGCGCTCGCCTTTTTCACTGTGGAATTTTTATGCTAATTTGAAAAATGATAAGCCCTTCATTTCCGTGCATATTTTGTCGTAATTACGAAGTAATTATGCGACAAAAATAATTAAAAATCAATATGGTTTAGCCATTTGAAGAATATTTCTCCACTTAGGAACTAATTTCCATTTATATTCTATATTTATTGGCGGGAAAGGTGTTTTTCATGTGATTTAACAAATCACTCATATCGTGGAGATAATCGAGAGAGAAAAAATGGGATCAAATTAAGATAAAAGCTTTTCTTATTCATATACGCACGAACAAATTAGCTATTTTGCTACATTTGAGAAAAGTGATTGGCCGAAGGACGACACATGCGAGACGGACGCTGTTCCTTGGCAATGACAAGTAAATTTGCTCAAATCGACACCCTCTTTAGCTAATTAATATACAATGGATATTCATTTGAGACGGTGGCTGAGACAATAGAAATTGTTGCCTTCAAAGCGACATATAAATGTAATATTTTATAAAGGATTTAAATTATTTACAAAATTTCACGGGAAAACGAATCTTCAAAATCAAAACAACTTAAAAAGTTAACGGTGAAAAATACATAAAAACTGTATTTTAATTTACCAAAAATTAATGAATTTAAACAATAGTTAAGTATTGTATTAAGACATGTCTTAAAATCTTGGGCTTTCAGTATTTAATTAAATTGGCGACTTTCTTGCTTTTCGTCTTAATCCTAAGTTCATAGCAACCGCTCAAAAAACATTCATTTCTTGAAAATCTTAGCAAAAATTTTAAAAGCAA
>JANSTS010009904.1:9635-39032 GCA_026546915.1 Sylvicola fuscatus
GGGTGATGCATCATGCAAATTTGAAATGATAATCTTATTGCAGCTCGTAAAGGACAACAGCCATCTGCTCCCTAATGAGATATTCGATATAATAAATTTTTATTTGATGCAATAAACGCGAATTTCGTAATAAAACTGACGGAAATGGAGTACAGTTGATCTGACGGAAGAATTTTATAAATGTTAAATGCAATGTGAGATGATTATGATCATATGGGTTAGAATTTTATTACAACAGCTAAAATTCTGCAATCATCTTTATAATTAAATTGTCGCTAAAAGATTCTAGTTAACTACCAATCCATTAAACTTTGATCAATAAAATGTTCATTCAGTGAAATTACGTTTTTAGTTTATTTTTATCGTTATTTGTCGATGTAAAATTGTTCCGGTAGATCGTTGTTTTCATTTTCAATTAGAACAACTTTTACTTATTATTTATTACGTTTAGAATTGGTCGTTATTATAATTTTGTAACCAATCATTTAAAATAAGAATATAAGAACGATTTTATTAGAAGACGTTCGAAACCTTAGAGTAATCTTGGTCGATAAGCATATTGTTCACTTTTAAAACTATCTTTTTCAATTATGTTGGTGTACCACAGAAAAAACGATTCTTTGGGAATCAAAGTTTTACTTAAAAAATGAAAGATAGGATGAGGATGATGTACATATTTAGTAAATTATTGTTTTTAATTCATAAAAAAAAAACATTTTTGAACTAATATTTTCTATTTGAAAATACGAATCGTTTTTATTTTTACTTCATTTCAAATTAACATACTTATTTTGAATTTCATTAAAGCTTTAAGCACTTAGTCGCTATGACAGTAGAACTAACCCACTTGTGTCATTGCAGTACACACACGAACCTACCCCACATAACTGACCAGCACATAAAATAGCCATATCTCTGCACATGGTTGAGCTTTAAAATTACAATCTGCACTGACTTGAGTGTGTAACCATGAAAAGCTTTTAGATCGTCTAGACACGTTAAATTTTCGAGCCATGCACAATGCACATGCTGGGAGCACATAGAAGGTGCCGTCAGGGTGGTTGTGCGTTTTCACAACACAGACAGACACCCCCTAAATAGCAGAAACCTACCCCGTACTTTGTCTACTCCACATTCGTCCATCCAGACATATAAGCTATGTGTACACTGAGTACGCCACCCAATCTGTCTGTGGCTGCAGAATAAATACAGCAGCTAAAAAAGCGCAGCCAACGCGCAAATTTATCGTTTTTGGCTGGGTGGGGTGGGGGATGGGGCGGCCTCGGGTGTTGTTAAATCGCGCTGTAGTGGCAGCGGGTGGCTCGCCTGTTATGTGAATTGCTTCCAAGGGTTTGGTCAAGTGGGAATGGTGTCGCTACATTAAAATGTTGCTATTTGCAGAATAAATAAATCCTCATCCACTGTTTTCTACTCATTTCAGTTAATGTCGTTATAGGTTTCAGAATTTTATGTATTTGTCGGTAATTTCTATCATCTTTACTCAACGGAAGATATAAACATGGAAATTAAGATTTCATCTATTCATTAAGGGAGATCATAAAATGTTCAGGATTTCACACGAAAAAAAATCGATTTCATATCCTGGAATTCATTATATCCAAATGGTTTTTATCAATTTTGTTTGTATGCTAGATAAATTGTCATTGTTATAAAGTCTAATTAAATGCTTGGTATTGATTGAACGAAATAAGCTTTTACCAAAAACAGGACTAATGATTTTTATGGTTTCCTTAAATAATTATGTTCAACTGGAATGTGTTAAGGTGTGATTTTTGCATTTTCCGTTTAAAACATCGTCAAGAATTTATGCCCAAAAACTTATAAAAGAAAAAAAATTTAAGGAATAACTAATATGCGATGTTAAATCTGAATCAGAAATAATTGAAACTAAAATTATCTTAAGAAACGATTGCAATTATCAAATTAATTTTATAAGTATTATACAAACATTAATTTCGTACAATGATTTTTGTTACATTTCGCTAATAACTATGTAAAACAATTTGATGATCGTCATCATAAATAAAGTTAATATTTAATAGTGTATGAGTTAAAATAACTAAAAAAAAAGAGTTTTTTAAATTAAATTTTTTAGAGAAATAAATCTCAATTACCTAACGAATATCAATGATGATTTCATACACAAATCACATTAAGTTTAACGCAATAATTGACATTGTCAAACGAACAGACAAATGGGAAGAAACTACAATAAAATGAAACCGCTTTCATTAACATAATTTCTCACGAGTCGACGCCGCAACTTGTCTATCCAGAGTTGGCCATGCATTCAGCATATGCCCACATTGTAATGCAAATGTGAAACTGAAAATCAGCTGAATGTCACTGCCAAAACCTTCAACTTGGCTCATGCATGGATGGCAAAGTCGCGGCCCCCAAAAATGTTCAACAACCGCGACCTGCAGACCGCGAGTGGAACTTAACTCGCGGCAAAGCACGCAACACTCAGTGGCATGGCGCGGCGCGGCGTTACGTGTACACCAGCTAATTGTATACAGTTTAGAGCGTTTATATGTTACGTGTCACATATGTAATCATCTGCATTACAGTGATGCTTGTGAGTCTATCGGAATTGTGTTAGCTTAGCTAAACATTTAGGGCCATTGCCCATTTGTTTATAAATCCGGCACATGTTGGACGTGATATTTTCGCGGTTTTTAGTTTGTATCAAGGCGTCTGACTGGGCCGTGCATATATTAACCGCAATATGTGTACGCACAACAGTAACATTACTTTGAGCATAGGGACGCTACCACATAAAATTGCATGCCTTTTTCACATATTCATTACTTATAGCACGATCCTTGGTTAATTTCTAAGAAAATAATTGTTTTCTTATCAATTCATAAAAATTATTCAGACGCCTCTAAATTCTTTGTCGTTAAGTCAATTCAATCGGTAAGATGCAAAAACCCGTTCGCTTTATTATGCAGCGAGTAGTTCTTACAGATGTTACACAAGAGCTTTTTACCATTAAGAAGTGAAAGACAATAAGGCATGAAGGCTCTGACAAAGTACCAGTTTTCTACCGACATTTCTAATTCCGCTATCGTCGGCTCTCCGGTACACTACATGGCATCTAGGCATGTTCTTTACCTCACTTTGCTCAATGATAGGCTTCGCAAACGTGCACACGAGCTTCTTTGCCGCCGCGCCGCGCCGCGACCCGCGACTATTGCTGCGCTTACTTTCTGCCTTGTTAGTTTTCTCAGCACCACTCACACGAGGTGATAGTGTTTGCGGAAAAAAAAAGTGGAACGCGTACAAATGAATCACAAATTGTCCGCTTGTTCTTGCAAAGGTACACGTTCGACCTATTTTCCATCATCGCTTTTCCATTGCTTTTCCCTCGATTTTATGTACGCGCGGCGACTCTTCGCTCACTGCTCATGCAATCGAACATATTTACGTTGTAGTGTTATTACTTAATTTTCCTGTGATTCTCTATCTGGCATAAGTGGCATGAAAGCCTAGCCAATAGCCATTAGAGTGAACATCTTTAAGGTGAATACTTGGTAAGTTCCTATTATGTGGGCTTCAGTAATTATTTGAACTTTCAATCTGTTGTTCATAGGAAATTATGGATTTTTCTTTTTCATGCATTTTCTTTCTTTGGAATTTAATTAAAATTCTAATTTATCTGTTGTTACCTTTGGAGAACTGATGAAGTAAACATACTTTTGTTAACGTTTTATTTAGTTGTTTAGCGTAAAAAATAATATGGCAGTGCACTCGCGATAACGTGGACTAATGAAAACCGTTCTTGTCATAAATTTGGTAATAATATTGTCATTTTTTTTTCTGCCACTAACATAATTGCGTAACTGTAATTGTTACATTGGTTATAGAACTCCCTCGCCATCACTCGTCGCCAATTAAGACGTACCGTTACCACACGAACGGGACATTTAGGATCGTTCCCTCACTTGGCCATTAGCCGAGAATCAAAAATGATCAGTTGCTACCCGACTCGACTGAGTTGCACTGGGTAAACGTCGGGTCGCGTGTCTTTCTCACCGTCTAGTGGAAATTTTTTTAAAAAAATAAGTGTTTGTTGTTGTGAATTCTAATTGTGAAAAGGTAAATTTCGTTTTAAAAATCGACCTTGCTTCAAAATAAAATAAAATTTTCTTTGCAAAGTTCCGTTATGAAATAAATCAGCAATTAAATTCGATTTCACCGTATTAAATTCATTTTCGCATTTAAAACAGAAGTTCAATAGTAAGTGAACTGATCGAAAATGAAAACAGATTTGTCATGTCATACAAAACATCTTAGTAACCCTTTTACGAGTTATTTAACGGCGCATTGTCGTCGAAAAGAAACCGTCGACAACTTAACAATGGCCAGCACATAATATTGGCACTGATTATGCAAATTCAGATTTTATGATCTTTAACGTAATAATGGGCTTTCCATTTCGCCGTACAAGCAATTATTGAAAATTCTTTAGAAAATGATTTGTACAAAACTTTTAACTGGCTCATTAAAGGCTGAAGCGATCAAAGCAATACTTAGAAGTTGCCCTTAAAGAATATCGTTTACAAATTGGCAATTAATTCATAAGACCAAACCGCTGAACAGAAGAACATGACAAAGTTAAAGCGACGAGGAGGCGCTTCGCCAACAAGGAACAAAGTGATGCGAAGATTTAGTGCAGTTAAACAAAAGAACTTTATTATATGAGCGAAGATGAAAAGACGCCAACATCTCAGTTAAATTAAGTCATAACTGTTCATTAATGGGCTGTGTTAAAAGAGAATGCGCGAAACGAAACTATCGGCGCGAAGCGGCGCGGCGCGGCGCGTCGGAACAGCATAATCGCAGCAAGTGCGCGCCATGGAGCTTTCCCCATTCACAAACAGCGCGCCGAACAAATTGCGTTCAAACGCCAACTGATCGTCGTACCTGCCAGTCGCGGCCATCTCGATCTCGTATTTTCGTGTCAAACCGAGTCCAAGGCAATTCGATGTACTAAAGCGGAGTTCGCGCATTCAATTCGTTCAAGTGCGTGACGATCTTTGCGATTATTCGCCGGTCCAACAAGGATTCTTGCCAAACCTCTTGACACTCTGGGATTATTTAATCAAAACGAATGCAGTTGAAAAAGAAACATAGAAACAACTAATTTGTGTGTTGACTGAGAAAAAAGTTAGAATAAAAAAATAGATGAATTCGACTTTTGTAAGAAAAACAAAAAAGTAGAGAAGTGGTTGGAAAAAATATATATTGGAAAATACAGAGATAAACTAAGTGATCTTGAAGAAAAGTGATTGTTTGATCGGAAATCGGAATAGCCGTTGCTGCAATTTTGTTGTTATTACCCAGTTGGATATAAACCGCCAAAATTTCCTCCATAGCACAAATTTCCACACTGTACAAGGCATTTTTAGGCAGTCAAATGCATCCTGATCCTGGACTTTTATTCCCGGCGCCACCTGGTAAGTTTCATAAAACTTTACTTGAACATTTTACAAATTATTTTAAGATCGAAAATCAGCCTATCTAATTATTATTCAATTTCAAGAAAATTTTTGTCTCAAAAATTGAATACATTTGTGCTTAAGGAAATAATCAAATGTATTTGTATTTTCACAAATCGTTGGTTTACTTAAAAAAAAGAAAAACAGAAAAATACTCAGAGGTTACAAACCACACCTCATTCTAATTTTCTTCCAACATGTCTTAAGCTAGTCTAGAGAAAGACGCAGCCGTTTTTTGTCTTAAGAGTGCCAGCAGCTCTAATATGCTGATTTTGTGTGCGTGAAAAGCACTTAATACACAGACAAGTCGACGTTAAAAGTGTGTCACTGATTTTTTTCGTGTATAATTCCAACCGAAGAAAGCACGAAATGAGTCAGCAATCAGCACACATTTCTTTATGGTCGTGTGGTAACAATCCGACCATATCTTAGCACCGATCTTAGCCGCATGCAGAGAGGTAAGAGGCACAGCGCTCTGCCTCCTGGTGAATTTAGTTTCTCGTCTGTCAGAATTGCGCTGCTGGCTAAATGGGTCATGAGTTACTTCATGGTAATCACTTCTTCATCAGGCCAAGAAAGTACATTCATTCGAAACTAAAATGGAGGAGCACTCAAAATTACTTTAAGAAATCTATAGAGTATTCAAGGACAAAACGTGAATAGAAAATTCACGTGGAAAACGATCAATTTGAGTTTGTCGCGATTTGGGTACATCATATGTACATGTAAGGAAAGCAGGGCAACGCGCAGCGTGAGAAGACAAAGACGGGCGTCGCACAACTTCAACGTGTGTCGTACTGGTTGCATATTGCATACATTGTCATTATGTCCAATGAAACGAATTAAATGAATGTCACACAATAAGGAAATTGTTAAATCAGAAAATCGCTGAATACGAGCGTCGAGCGCTGCAAATTGCATGTAGAAAAAGTGCAGCTAAATGACACACACACACTCACACACATATACACAGTTTGAGAAACTGTAAACTGAAAACATCGAAATAATTTAATCGAAAATATTAAGAAAGAGGTGAAAATCAGTGGGGACGCAAACTGATTGTAAATTGTGAATATTGGTGACCTTGAATGTAAACCCGATCGCCTTAAACGCGCATATCTTGCAATTTAACTGCACTACCGCATTTCTGAATTTACATATTCTCGTAATAACCACATGCAACTACCAAGTGACATTTCCACTGCATTTCACGTGACCGTTCACGTAATAATTCACCCGAATGACTTCTGATAATTTCTTAAGTACATTTGAAGTATTTCCGAATCTCGTGTTTTCTACTTAAATTGAACCTCCACAAATGATAAACATTATAATTAGTTGTAATAAAAGTATACTACAATCTTAAACTAAATCTTAGAAAACAAATTACATGCAATGCAATTATTTGTTAGACTTTATTTTTGACCGATTATAAATAAATCATCTTGAGTAGATCGAATGTCACAAGATTCTATTTCAATTCAGCACAAACAGCCACAAATGATTCTTTTTATAAATCGTCTTGATCACGCGAAAGCAACTCTGTCCTTAGCTAATTTAGACTCTTAATTTTCCTTAAGCTGCTTTTAATACGTCCAGTTATTAAGCATTTAAATTTAACGATGACAATTGCCTTTGCTGCATTTAGAAAACGTTGCATTTCGTGTTATAGAGAAGTTAATTCAGTGTCGTTGCGATGCAACTGCTTATCAATGCGCTAAAGTGTCGCGTCATCTAATCGCACACATGATGCATCCATCACGGCACCGATTTTCGATGAAATAAGTATAAGAAAGTTTGTATACTTGAAGAGATAATTGATTTTCAAGTTCTTAACAAAAACCTTTTTGCTTCAAAGGTTTCAAAGACGCAACTATTTACGTTTCGCTACACTTTCTTACATTGCTGTTAATTGTATTAAATCAGCCAATCAAGCCGTAATAGAGTCAAAATTGACGAGATTCATCAAATCACGTGTTTTATGAATTAGTGGACAATTGCTCCGCATCGTAACTGTAACATATGCAATTGGCTGTAACGTTGCCATAGCGTCAGTTTGCCATCAAACTGCATCACTTTCATTGAGTTCACTGCCAATTGAGATGTAGTTATTTACATATGCCAATTTAAAATGTAAACTATTAAGATTGCCCCGAGATTTTGTAACGATTTCGTAAGACGTTTAGAAATGTTCGTGTGCTCTGGTTCATTTAATCTCAATTTAAATGCGGAAGGATCATCTTAATGTAAATGTTCGCTGTCTTAACGACGGCCATCAAACAAACGCACATAAACACACGCTAAAACAACTCCAGAAATCCTCCTTTGGTGGCGAAATATTTGTTCCTTACCAAGCAACAACAACAACAACAACAACAACAACAAATCAGACACCCAAAGGGAAATGCAGCGCGCCAAATGGGCGCGAGTTAAAAATATCATCACATCCGCCAGCGTCTATAGGAATCCAAATCCCTGAATGCAATAATATAATAAATCTATATGCAGATAATAATGCATGGGATGCATGTTGGCAAGAAGGAGACGGTCGCAACACATCAGATATGCAATTTTAACATAATTCCTTATTTTATGCGTTTATTTTTATGCGTTCGCCAGCCAAAGTTGGATTCATTTGTATTTGCTTGTTCGTTGTTGTTGTTGTTGTTGTTGTTGTTGTTGTGCTGTTATTCGTGTATCCAGACGATTCGCGAATCGCGAGTCTGGCTGGTGCACTGCGTTGACGTTGGCATTCTCCAGTGCAGTGCGGTGCAGTGCGCGCGCTTCTTCTATTTTTATTTCGCTCTATCGCCGTCACAGAAATGCGTTGGTGCCTGGTGATTGTCGTGGCAGTGGCCTCACTTCCATTGCATCGAATCCTCACGCATCTCAAAAATACACTGGCCAATCCCATCCCCCACACACGCACACACACACACACACACACACACACACACTGCAAGCGCGCGCTTGGCAGCGTCGCTTTTTCTGTTTTTCACGTGCACAAGTCGCTGCAAGTACATTTTCATGTGTGCGAATTGTATCCCAGAAACAGTCAGTGACACGGCGCAAGGCCGTTTTGATAAAAAGTGAAACGAACAATATTTATCATCCTCGCATGCATATCATGTATGTTTCGTTTGTCTGTTGGTCTTCATTTGCTTTCAAAAGTCTTTTGCGCTTTCCTGGTGGGTACGTGTTTTTCCCTATTGCATGGAGCTTTTTTTTGTTTTGTGCAGTTTTTGGTGTGGGCTCAGATCGCCGGCGCCCATTGTGAGCGGCTGATGGGCCCTATGCCTATAATTATGTTTCTGCGTCATAACACTTCAATTAATTCTCTTTGTTCCAATTCCGCGGAGTTTCTTTGTTTTTATATTTGTCATTCGAGTGTTGACAGGTGCAAATAGCGAACAGATAAAAAAACGGTAAAGTTGAAAGCTTTGACAATTGTTTGATAATCAAAATTATGTTGAAAACTTTACTAATTCTCACTCATAATTAGAACAAAACGCAACTGAAAAGCTTCAAAATGCGATGATTTTCTTTTAATCTCAATACTTGTTAAATATTCTTAAGGATGTATCATGAAATTACCGTTTCATTACTTAACCGTTTTGATATGCAAACGAATGTCTCACCAGCATATGAGTCAATCTGTTCCCAAACATCACCTAAAACCTGCGCCATAATTCATCAGTGGCACATTCCAGAGAGCTGACGCTCCACATCGCGCCAATACACGCACACCAGCACACAGCGCAGCATCTTAAGAATTTCGAAAGTAAATACCGCACCGATAAGAGGGCAAAGCCGCATATTTAGCGCTCATTCACTTTATCACTAGCATTAATTTGCACAATTTACAATTCGACGCCGCGACTTATGTCATCCGCTGTGAGATGCTGCCAACAGATTGTCGTGTTTTGACGCATCACATTGAATTCCAACATACATGTATTTACATACACGTAATATGCAATTTGTTGACCCAATCTGATCTGTTTGCGGCTGTTTGTCACACACACACACACATACACACACACACACACACACACACTCACGCATCTATAACAAAGAGACGCATTCAATTTTTAAGTTCAAATACCGCTTGTTCATTATCTGCGAGTGCATCGTGTCGCCGCGCATTTTCGTAAGTAATTTTTGTTGCTTATTGCGACTCCCCACCCATAATCCAGTCTGTATTATAACATATTGTCGTCTCCACTGATAAGAGGTTGTCGTTCTTCAACATAAATACGAGAAATTGTTTTGTTTTTGTTCGGAAATTCCATATGTGTGACAATTTGACGAGTAGCTCTTTGTCTTAAGATTCTTTACGATGAGTAAATCGTGCTGATTCATGAAGAGATCAAACTGACACCTCAAGGGTTTTTTTGCTCATTCAATATTGCATGAAATTTGACGATGAAACATTACAATATTACATTTGATGTTGCTGAATAGCCAAATCGCAGAGCTTTTGTTTTAAAAAAAGCTTCGTTCAGAAAGGTACAACAATTAGACTGAACTTGACTACCCAAACAAAGGCAATCATTTGCTTTCGTCGGAGCCACAATTGCTCAATTAATTACTTTTTTTTCTTGGAGATTTGTTCCTTTGTTAAGCGTTTCCAGAATATACGTTTTTTGCAGGAGAAAAACTTTTCTTTTTTTTTTTGATTAAACGTGTCCTATGAGTTTTTAAAGAAAACCAAAAGTATTTACTGCAACATTTATTAGAATAAAAAAACAATTGCTATATATGTTACTAAAACGTTGCAGCGTCATTTGTGTGCAACATAGTTTGACGCACGTCGTCTAAAAATAGTTTGATTGCAGCTACTGCAAGCTTCTGGGAAATCATATACAGCTTCCACAAAACAAGCATAATTTGTGTATTTGTGGAGTTTATTGGCAAACTGGCAATCAGAACAAACACCGAATCACCTCGATTACGTCATCGACAATTTAACTGCATTCTTGTGCAACATGTACGCCGCGAAAGAGCCGTACCAGTCGTTCTGCAATTCACTTATGGGTGAAACTCTATGGGATTGTGGTGGCCGCCACACAACAATTCCGCCATTACTATGCTGCTGCCTACTGTCTAATACCTGAGGCTTTATGGGCCGATAATGTTAAGCGGTATCTCTTCTAATACAACAGAAACCGCGGCGCAGATTGCTGCAATTGGGTTCTTTTTGCACGGTTCGTTAACGCACACGGTGGCTATGGTCTTTGGCGATTTAAATGTGGCGCGACAGCTAACCGTTAGATCTTTGCAGCCTTTAAATCACCTCAACATGTTTGTACGTGCCAGAGTCGCCATGTCATAATTTAATGTTGACTGTGTCCACATTAATTCCAATGATTTGTCTGTGCTGGTCGCATTTCACAAACTGTAGCAGAGGCGTGGCTGTGTTGGGCAACCGATCGTGCCTAGAAGAAATTACGCAAGAATTCTTCAATTCCTTACTCAACTCACTCAAATTCAATTTTACAATTCAACAAACAAAAGCAGTAGCATCTTTTAAAAAATACTTACTTGAAATATGTTGTCATAAGATTCCTTGCCTGCCGTCCAAGGCTCATTGATGCCATAAGAACCAAATATTTATTATTGAATAGGCAATTTCCATATTAAATCAGAATGCAACAAAGTAACGCGAATATTAATTGACAATCGATTGCAAAACCCAACATTTACAACAACAAAAACCGAATTGCTGCAATTTTATGCGGTTTTCACTTACATAAATAGCCGTCGATTGAAATTCGGCTTCGGTTGCATTAACGATTTCAAACAAGGACATTTTCAACTCAGTAGCCTAAGAATAATAAAACAAATAATGAAACATCATTAAAAGTGGTTGAACACGTTGAATACTGACAACGGCTGGACACAATTGGAAAGGGATTACGCCTGAACGCGGCGAGAGGGTGGCATTTGTGTGGCGAAGGTCAGCGAGACAAATTGCATTGCCAACGAAACAACGGCGCGGCGCGGCACTGTGTGGCCGTGTGGGACGGCACATATGTAGATGTCGGTAATATAAAGGAATGTCTTATTGCGGCAACAAAAGCCAGCTATCAACAAAGTGTCGCAACCGCGCGCCACATCTGAGCCTTACGAAAGTCCACATAAATACGGCTCATTCAACCGCAGCAGGCAGCAGCTGGACGCATGGCAGCGGCGCGACGCGGCGCGGCGCGACGTGTTGACACAACTATTTCTGACACTTTGGATGCAAAATCCAATTAATTTCAATAAGCCAATTGGCTACTAATTTTCGTTACATGTCGAACAGATTCTCAGGCGGTTACAGCGGTTATGCCATACGCGTGTCCTCACATATGTACGCCCGCGTCGATCGGGTGGGGTAGACGGCGATAGTGGGACTCAGACGCATGCAACAATCAATAAAAGAATGCAATACACTTCCTGATTCGAAGCGGGTTATTGTAAACACGACAATAATATTCCAATTTATTATTATATCAGCATTGAGCCGTCGCATTGCGTCGTGCACATTCTACAATGATGTCATCACGTTTAAGCGCACACAATCGGCCTAGCTGTATGCAGTTTTGGTGTGGAACGCAAAATGTCAAACCACTGGCCCAGCGTTATCTCAAGGATATTGACATCCAGCAATGCGATGATGGAACTTGTGCGTCGTTACTCGATGGAGTGCGATGACATTGGCTGTACACAAAATGCAGATTAAGACTCATTATTTTGTCGCAACAAAACATTTTCACCATTTCCAAGAATTAATTCTCGTAATCATAAATATTATACAAATATTATGAGAACTCTCTGTGTTTGTCTTGGATAAATCACAAATTTTTCAGATGCGACAACATTATTTAACTTGTTTTGTCATAATATATATTTGCGTTTTTTAAATTTTAAAATATCAACTTAAAGGTCAAGTAAGGACACTTTACCTCTAAGAACCATTTCAATTATATTTATGTAAGAGCAAAAAAAAAAGAACTTCAAGATCAGAAAAGTATTTTCGCAACATAAAAAGCATTTAAGGATTGCCATTTACCGTTTCTTACCAACGTAAGAAATCCTTTAACGTAAAGTAATTTAGAACCAAACATTTACTTAATTAGTTGATTGCAACTTTGGCTCCGTCATAAGTATGTCGGGCATAAAAGCTCTCAGTTTATTGTTACAATGTTCTCAGGCTTCTTGCTCCGAATATGTTCTTACGTCATTGGCATACAATTGGAATTCCTTTCCAGTGATAAAACACAAAACAGCACCAACTGCATATGTTCGCGTATAATTTTCGGCCAAAGAATTTAAAGCGTTTTGTTGCTCCGAAAGTCGCGCTCACGCAAAATCCACCAACAAATGTGCCTACTTACAACAGGGAGCCGCGAGTTCATTGACTGATCTCGTTTGCATTTTTTTTTTGATCGCGTCTTTAGTATAGCCATTTCGTTGTTGTTGTTGTTGTTGGTGGAATCACTTTTTTTTCTGTAGCGTCCTCAAGAACTCATGTCTGTGTGTGAAATCATCGCAAGAAAGCTTTTATTTTGAAATGAAATGATAACCGCCGTTAAGAGAATATATGTAAGCTGCCGTTGTTGTTGTTGTTTCCCACTCCCCTGATATGGTGCCAAAAAACAAAAAAAAAACATTTTAAAAATGCAAAAAAAAAATTGATGTTGTTTTTGCGTCTTACGAAATTCTTTGTGCGAAGTTCTATACACAAAGTTGACATGTAACGAGGTAGTAGTATCCAATTAATTTTACGAGTTGACATTTTATTTATTTTGTGTGCGTCCCACCCCGCGGCGGCGGCCTTTGTCCGTCGCAAGGTCATGCATGCCAACAGTATTATTATGTATTGGTTAAAATGTTTGTTATTACGGTATATTTAATCCCGTTGTTAGCCTAAGATGCGTAGTTTGGTTCTTGTTGGTTTCTCTCTAATCGTTGTTTTGACGAATTTTATTATTCAATTTGTTACAGTTTATACTTTATAGTGATGATGAAATATTTGTGTTCTACATTTGTTTGTGGCTGCTTAAACTTTTTATTTCCCGGCCAGATTTTTGTTGTTTACAAATATTGCATTTTATATAATCTTAGGAAGCATTTCTGAAGCTTAAAGCTTCTAAAAAAATCGTTTTTTGATTTAATTATGAAACAATAAAATCCTTTAAAATCCAACAACGACAACAACAAAAGCTAATCAATGGTTATTGTTGTTTTCAACGTAATAATGTAACGACAGGCGCCAAAAGAAAATACTTCTCGAAACATGAAAAAGTCAACGAGCTGATAATGACGGTCAAAGCGTTTTAAACGGACATCGCATTTGCTTATATAAGGGCAATACACATGCAATATTCACACATGTTTATTACATATGATATAAATTTGGGCAAACATTTTGAGTCAGCCAATAATTGTCGTTAACAAAACGTTTCATAACTCACACGAATTTCTTTGGAAAATTGATGTCGGCTCGCGAAAGTTTTCCCTTGACAAATTGTGATGTTGTCTTGCAGCTACTGAAAATCCGATGACGCCTTGGCGTACGTGCGCTCTCTCCTCGTCGCGGACACTTTTTTGTTTTTACACATTTCTTAGCCGTTGGCTGTTTAATTGCATAGCCCAGTTTGTTGTGCCAGTTATTGACCCGGAAATTTCCGTGATGAATTCGTATGCATTGCATGTAGCATCGAGCGTTTATTTGTTTAAGACGTAACCTGCACAAAACGTCTTGGTATGGTGTTCGATTGTCCTGCCGAAGAGTCATCGACGTCGCCTGCCTCTTCTTATAAGATATAGAACTCGTTTGCATATTTGAAATGTCTCCCAGCTGCAAATGTCCAAAAGTTCAAGCAACTTGAATCAAAATTGAATTCGCTCAAGTTCATTGCTCGTTGCCACTGAATTTTACTTTTGGAGGACACGACGTAATAATGTGTTTCGAGGTTATATGTGTCATTTGAATACACACCAAAAGACGGCGGGCGACTGAGAGACAACAACAGAAATGCAGAAAACACAAAACGCCAAGTCTCACAAACACCAACGCGGCCCATTTGAAAAGTAAATAGAAAAAGCTCGCCTCAAAATGCCAACAACCCAGAAAATGGGTAATAATTTCCTTGGGTAACTTTCATTTCAAGATCACGCCAGCGGCCAGCCACTCTCTAATAACGTGGTTTGCGTTTGTGCGCGCGTCACGTTGCCGCGCCGCGCTGCGCGTCGCGTCGCGGCGTTGCCTTGTACCATACATAATTATGAAGACGCATTGTGTCACACGACACAACTGGAAATCGCTTGTACGCACAACACGTACGTTTCTATTATCTATCATTATTATTATGATTTCAAGACCATTCTGCAAACAATGGCGCATAACATTCTGGAGGTATACTCTATAAGATTATAGGAACGGAAAAAGTAGCTCTGCAAACTTTCTCCTGCACATATTGTGGCCGTAAAAAGAAAGTATCGTGTCATCATCATCTTGCTGCGTACAATGAATACATGTGAACAAGCCTCAATCGGCCTGCCCACCACCCCAGCCACTCGACTTGGCTGAAGAGGCATTCGCTGGCTGTTCTCACTTTATTCCACATTTGAATTTGCAGCATTTCTCTTTTCGGCTATTATTGTAATTCCAACAAGGTTATCATTTGCATTGCAGTGAATGTCCTGCCCTCCAGAAATTGATCAATATTAATATTTATTAATTTTTGATAAGCGGAAATCGCTCTTGTAATTGAATTAGTGCAGTGGAGATTTCCTGCTTCTTCATTCATCGATAGTTAACATAATTTCTGCGAAATGTTATTCTCGTTGATTGCTTTTTCTTTCCTATATTTGTATAACTTTTTTCTAAATCTATCGATATTTCCAGAAATGTAATTGCTCATGAAAATTGAGGAAAAGCCAAAAAAAGAAAGGACGTATTTTTAATTAATTAATTCAGAATAATTTTTTTTTTTAAAACAGTAATTTTCACTTTTGTAATCATTTTGCAGACAAAATTTTTATGCAAAGTACAAAAGATTATACGACCAGAAATGTTATTGCATTTTACATAAATTTTGCGAAATTTAGTCGCCTCTGCTCTATACAACAAATGATTTGCTCACAAAATCATTTCACCTTCATTACAGACTCATGCAAAGTAATCAATTGAATCACAATTCAATAAATTTTCATTCCATTGACACAAAAAAACAAACAAAAAAAAAACGAAACTTGTGATATCAAAATTCACACAAAATTTCAAAGCACAAACACGAAGACCTCAATTCGCTGAGTGGACAAGCAAAGCATACAACATTACATACTTACGAGCATAGTGACGCGCCAAACGATTAATGCCAATGGCTTATTCGGGCGCACTTTCATTTGTGTCGGGTCAAGCACCTTTCTTCTTTCACGCACGAAAAAGTGAAGAATTGAGGAAAAATTTTACCAGCTGAACCTGTTTATTTGGGTCACTTGTACAATGTCTCTACTGCAAAACACAAGTCGTATTATTCACGGCATCTTAAAGAAATTGTGTGTAAGTTGTAATAATTAGATAGTGTATAATACGATAAATAAATTGCATCTCCGTTGCAGTCAGTTACAAAACAATGGGCAATTAGTTTGAAAGGAAATTTTTAAGCGATATTATACCAAATTCAATTCAGCAGTTGACACTTTCATCGCGAATTCGTGGTAATAACTTCAGTATCAGCTGTACACAATTACGGCTCATTTCGTCTTTGGCGGCATTGAAAGAGAGAGCATTCGAAAAGAAATTTTTCGCATTTGTTCCAATTTTCGCCACATTCACTAAACGCGCAAACTTTTACACACATTTTACCGCTGAATAGCTCGATTTATATCGGCAGATATACATTTTATTGCTGCACTGGTCGTGCTCCCATTTCGTTATCCTTTTTGCGTTGGACTAGATTTAAATATAATCACAACCCCATTTCGGTTTATGATTTCGCCTCTCTTGTTGTTGTTTTTCAACGAAAATTCTTCAAACATTTTATTGGACGGTCTTGACCGATTTTTTCGTATGCAGCGAAAACATCAAAATTCAAAAATGCATATGAAACTTCAGTTTGGTGTTAGGGTGGGACAATTGATGGAATACGTGGAAATATGTCCGCGAAAATCGAAAGCTGCAGTAATGCACAAAAAGCGTCGCATGTGTGGAGGGAAAATGTACTCGTACTCGCACTCAACAACGCCGCCATCGGCGGAAAATCGGCCGAAAGTGCATATGGCGTACAACAAGTGGATATGAGTGGCTCGAGAGAAATGTGTGTGAGATCGATGGATGACTTTCACTGTACGCTTTAGAGTCATATCGATATAATTACGTACATGGAAGAGTTTTGTTGAAGTTTTTCACGTTGCACCTCTTCCATAAGAACGAGACAACCGAGGTGGAAGCTTTTGCGTGTTTGTACATCCCGATTGTATGCTACATTTGTTGTGTGGGGCAGGTTTTTGTTTTTGTTTCTCATCATGTATTGCCATTGAACTACATTTTCATTCATCTTGACATTCATGAAAATGTGGAATAGGGGTTTTGGTTTATTTAACCTATTACATTTGACCATGAATTATCCTTATGACCTTGAATTTCTCACAGGTCCTAAATAGTTCAACAATCATCTTTTGAATTAGTTTACGTATTTCACTATATAGATTCTTAAAGATAAATTATTTAATGACCTATAAAATTTTCCAACAGCATATATGCACAATAATTTAAACATCCCTTTAATTTAAATATAATTTTGAAGACTTGCTATACCATTATGCCGTAATCAAGAGAGAATTAAAAGACGCCCATCCAAGCGAAAGTCTCAGACAGAGCAGATTACAGACACATAATGCAAAATAGCATATTCAAACAAAAAAAAAGAAGAAGAAAGATTCTCTCAGTGAAATACCCCAAAATCAACGAGCAACCCTCCACCCGCCCGAAAGTAGCACACAAATACACACAAACACTCCCTCAAACTGATGCAAACTGGCGCACATGCAAACAAAGCGACAACAAGGAAAACATATAAAGCTTGAGGCCGACATGCACAAATGCACATTATCTGTTGGCTTGGAAATCCTTGGCATTGAACGATGGTTCGCCAAGAAGCGACGCAACGCAACGCAACGCATTAGCTGCCCACTGCTACTTACAAGTATGTTAGGCGAAGGTATAGCGACAGCGACGTCGCGACGCCCGCCGCGCTTCACATGAAGCTGCAACGCACCACAAGGGGTTAGTGAACTTCAAGGCTATATGTCGAATGTCTACACCAATAAAATCCATATACAGCCTTCATGAATTGTTAAAGGGGATGGGAACGTGAAAGGGATCCATATTCCCTAGCTTGTCGACGCGACGCGACGTCTATACTCACCGGCTTAAACGTAAACACACACACACACACTCACACACAATTGCAAACGTTTAGTACATGAGTGTAGCGTCGCGACGGCGATGACATGCTGGTAAACAAAGGAATTTCGTGAACATTTTGCATGAACATTTCAAGTTTCAACATATGTACATGCAAGCATTCAACTAATACAACTGCCAGGCGAGTAGACTGTTTCGTCTCCTCGATGTTATGTATGCGAGACACTTCTGCCTGAAAGGAGTTCAGGGCTGCAATACCCAGCATTAGGGACATGGTAATTTGCGCCACATAAGCAGTAAATACTTGCATTAAATGTTTGACAAGACGACATTCCATAGTTGAATTCGAGTGGCGGAAAACACAATAAACACACTTTATGCTGTTGTTGTTTTTAATTTTTTTTCGGTGAGGGGGGGGGGCTTTTCGGGTACATAATGAAACATACCAGACATGTAGGAATACATAGATTCGCTGTAAAGTACGAGCATGCATACAAAAACAATAACAGACTGCATGTATTATGCAATAGGGCTGGTCGGCGGGAAAAAAAACAGCGCAGATTTCGCAATAGGTGGTAAATGATATGAGTTGCGGCTGGAATTTAACCCTTTTCTGATTTATATATGCAGAGAATACAGTTATTTGCAATTAACTATACTTACAGGGTGCAACTTAATTGATGGCAAAATAACATTCACTGTTTAGTACATTTAGTATTGTTCTTTTTTATTATTATTTTACAAAATTTTCAACTCGATATTTTGCATGAGGATCCTGAATAAGTGAAGTAGTTTTACAGTCTAAATGAAAACTATTAACTTTTATTTGTTAAAAAAAAAACTTAATCAGGCACATAAAACATATTTGATGTTTTGCTATGTTTAAAGAAAAATGCTACCTTCAAATGTCTCTACTCATTCTGTTTAGATGTGTATTTAATATTGAATAACAAAATTTGCTGTCTATAGGGTAGATGACGACGCGACACAAAGTGACACGACTAGTTTGTGTGAATGAAGTCTGAAAGGAATGAGAAACTATGAAAGCAATGTCCTGAAATGTCCTTGAAACCGTTGACGTTACTGGTTATTTCCTATAATGTATTTGGTGTGATGGTGTGACTAACAACCCAATTCAACCAACCCCACGGAAAATGACACCTCCATGTGGAAGCTTTAAAATGCCACCAACAAAGTTTGTCAGAGCGGTTTATTTGTACGTCTTATCACCTGAAACATGGTGGCGGTATGACGTTTTTAGATCATTATTAATAGAGTATTTATTACAACATTCACGAAAGTCCTGTTAGAAAATGTATTTTGTGTCGGCGGAATCACTTTAATTATTCCAGTAATCCTTTAGTGTTGGACGACCCACTCGCGGCTTCAAGCAATCACATTGGAGTAGGTGTCAGAGCACTTCTTAGCAAATACTTTTAACACAATTAACCCCTTTTGTCATCCTTCAAACAGGCACAAAAAAACATACCTACAGCCGTCTACACGAGCATATCAAGAAGCAAAAAGGAAAAAAGCTCCTTTGTCTCCTGCTTTTAAGACTCATTCTATTAACCTTTTGGCTCAGGCAGCGTGTATCAGACTAGAAGGGAAGAAGCAACCAAAATCGAAAGAAACACAAACAAAAGGAAAAAATAGAATAACGTGGAGAGAGCGAGCTAAGGAAAAAGCACACAAATCGCGCGCTGATACGGATCGTCATCAGCAGCTCGTGCATACGTACACATAAGTCCATTCACATGATTGTCTCAAGGTCTTTCTCTGTCTGGAATTAAATCGCTTCTCCTTTTTTTGCCCTGCCCGGCATGTTGGCATGCTGCTGGCGCGCTATGCCGTCTTTTATGTTGCCCATATATATGGTATACATAGATATGTAGTAACATACATAAACATGCATGCATATAGCCAAAGCGAGTCGAGGCGGCATGCAGCACCACCTCAGCGTGTGTAGCCGAAATGCTCGAGCAAACAAATAAAGGGTTTGGATATACGTCTGGCGACTGAGCTTATTCCTTTACCTTCCTCAATTCAGTGTGCAGTTGTTACTACACACAATTCTTATATAACGATTGTGTGTTGTGAGTTGCGACTTGCGACGCGTCGTCGTTTTGTCCTGCACAAAATGTATGTATTTATAAATTGCGCCCATTGCCGCCGCATTACAACATATTTATGTGTGTGTGTGTGTGATTATGTTACCGTCACGGACTATGTGAGCCACATTATGTACCGACAACAAAACGAAAAAAAAACAACAACAACAACAACAAACAAAACAGGAGCAGAAGAAATTGGGCGAAGCGGCTAGAATATGTGCGAGAGAATCTGTCTGCAATTCTATGTAGAACGACTTGCAAGCGACGCGACGCGACGCTTCGACGTGGTCACATTGCATCAGCGCATGGTGTCGCGTCCCCAATTTTCAACTTTCCATGTATGTACATACATATATGTAGATATGTTTAGATGTGCCGAGACGGGTGTCCCGTGCAGAGACTAGAGTACCATGTAAATGCGCTAAATGATTGCGTCTCGACGTTATCGCTCATGTAAATGCAGACGTGTGTATTTACAGTCATGGAAAAAATAATAGAAACTGTGTTTGGTTTCAGGATAACGGTACTCTATTTTATGTTAGTTTCGATTTTAGACTTCGTTCGTATCAATTAGTAGTTTTTAATACTGATTTGTAAAAAGACCACGTTTTTGTCTCTACAAGGAAAGGATTGGTAGCTACAAAGCCACAAATAAGGAAGATTTGTGGAAAAACAGTACAATCCGAATGGTATGTACTCCATTGATCCATCAATCTGTGCCAAACTGGTGGTCTCCATGGGCGTTCGATGTGCCGAAGTCACTAAAAATCGCGGTGCCACAACCAAATATTAAAATAAATTTAGTTAATTAAAATTAATTTAATTAAGCCTATAAAAATGGTTTTCCATAGCTTTAAGCCTGCCAAAAAAATATGCCGTTTCTATTATTTTTTCCATGACTGTATATCGTCCTTATGCTAGACTCTAGTTTGGCATTCCACTTGAGCCGCTTTCACATGGCTGGATGGTAATTGTGCTATCTGACGCATTCGCCACTTTACTGTTTAGCAGGACTCAAAAGGAGACGACAATGGGATGAGAGATGTTAGATGAAATGTTGACAATTCGAACTCGGCAATATTGCTTGGCAATGATTGGGGACTTGATGTTCTGACAACTTTTGTTGTTCTCTAAATATATCTTAATTTAATTACAATTGCTAGACGTCTAGACATCAATTAGTTCGAAGTTATGGCTCATAACTCTTAATGTCTTATAAAATTTCGATTGCATAAAATCTTTATGGAAGAGGAGCACCTTTTGAGAACTTTCGGATCGTATATAAAAACCTTATGCAAAAAAGGTAGGCAAATTTTAATATGAAACAGCACAAAGAAATGTGTTTTAATGGGCTCATAAGACGATGATACAACACCAATAAAATCCGTCATAGCGTCACAAGAGTTTCCAGCGCAAGTCCTAAATGAGACCAAAATACATTGGTCCAGCAATTTCTCCTCGCCAAGCGTGATTATCGCCACATAGCGACAAACATGTCACACTAGAAACTGTGAAATCTAGCAACTGTACTCGCATATACTGAAGGAAAAAAAACAAGATTCATCTACAGTCTACACGTATCCACACGTATCCACACATCCAGCGCACCAGCAATCCAACCGAAAACAAACAAACGTACGTACGAAACAACAAAAATATATCGGAAAAAAAGACATTTAGAAAACTAGGCCAGACGAATCAAACTGTATAATAGCGCGCTCTGCATAAAACTATACAATCTACACGCCAATGGGCAAATAACTTGATATGCGGTGGCTTTTCATTCACATATGTGATACGAGTGTATGAAAGCGCCAGCGCACACATGTTGCCATGGCTGATGATCAAATTATACACTAAAGCGACTGTATGTAGGTGGTAATGCCACCATCTTCCGTTATGCGACGGCTACTTTGGCCCATTAGACTTGTACAGATTAAGTCTTGATCACCAAATGCATTTCCTGTGGCTGCAGTCTTAACCTAGAACCGTTCTTTCATAGCCAATAATAATAGGAAACTATCTGAGCATCATTGACAAATTAAATTTTAAAAATTGAACATTTATTTCAATAAAATCTAAAGACTGATATAATTATCACTTAAAGAAACTTTCTTATAAAACATTGAATTTCATCAGTGACAATTCACAAGAAGTCAATCGATTTCGTCGTTATTGTTTGATATCCAACTAATAAGCCAACTCATCAACTTCTCTTAAGGAGGTTCCAGACGTCAGTTGTCTGTTGTCTTGTCAATTTCACTGATAAGATTACCACCAAGACTTCGTTCGATTTTTCGTATAATTGAAACAGAAAAACGTAAAACTTAGCGTCTGTGGGCTAACGAAGAGTAAAACGATTATCAGCTCATCTCTCTTTACATTAGCAGTTTGTTGCGCAATTTAAGTCGCAAGTTCAATGCGCCATTGCGCTTCAGATTGCATTTCGCCATAACGATTGTTACACTTCTGTTTGTGTGTTTCCTGCTGGCTAATCAAAATATACAATTTGTGACCGCAAATTAATACAAACTCACGCTCAAATGGAAGAAAGCAGAAAACAAAAAAAAAAAAAACAACAAAAAGTTGCAACAAATTGCAGCGCGCACAGAAATGATTAATGAAAACGTGCGACCAAACATACACAAAACAATAATTAAAAAGACAAGAAATGCAGTAAATTTGCATAATCGCGGTTATATATTGTACAATGTTTATGCAATCGCCGAGCGCACAAAATGTGCTGAGCATTGGTGTGATTAAACCTATTTTTGAAAGCGCCCAACAAAAAATTCGATTAAACAAATAAAACCAACAAAAAGTGCTAAAACATTAAAGTCAACGACTTAATCGAACTGCGACGCACCAAAGCGCCAGAACAAAGTGCGCGCGACAGCACGACTTTGCGCTGACGTCTTGCGTGCGGGCGCATCTTAGTTATTTTGACGATGCACCGTGCAGATTGGTGCAACCGATTGGTAACAAACACAAAAATGATTTATTTCAAAAGAACAGTTCAATACACTTTGTTGCATCACATCATGTCGGTGTTGTTCGAATGTTTCCGAAATTCTTAAATGCATAATTAATCAAAACTAGCGTGGCCACGACAAAATTAATCACTGCAACATGTAAGATGTGCTCAAATGCTTACAAATGTCTTAAGAAATTGTGTCGCCGCGCGTTTTTTGGGAACGCCATCCTATCTGGTTCGGACTTGTATACAAACATTCGGCCGTATGACTTTACCTAAGCTGTGTGTGAACGAATTGCGTTGTTTTTACGTATTGCGTAATGCCTCAAGGTGACCTGCATGAGAACATCGCACTCTAGACAGGCTTTTACGCCTATAACATATTCATATGTTTAATTTTTTGGGTGAATCACTCAACGCACGTCGCGTCGCGTCGCTGGCCACAGCGCCAAACGCCAACCGCCGCGCCGCGCCGTCCAAATTCGGTTTTCGACTGTGCGGATTATGTCACACAGTAAACAGCGTCTTCAATAATTGATTTTCATTAATAAAGATGTTGAGCATAAATATTGAACGTCGCGTAATTGGGACTGATTGGTTGCGGCTGGTGAATGAACCCGCTCTCAAAGAAACTTGGTCCTAAGATGTTCTCAACCGTCCTATAAGGATTTTTTGGTTAAAGAACAAAGCGGCCAAGAACTACACGAAAATGCGTCTTTCTGCACACACAAACAAACACAAACACGTGCGCAAACAAAGTGCAGGGAGCTGTGTGTTGTTGCGTTTTTGGGGCAGTAAACGCGCTTTCGGCTCATCGCATCGGTGCAAAAAACAACAACAACTAAAACTGCCTGCATGTATAGACGAAAACGGCGAGCACATGCTGACTACACATATAACATATTATGTATGAATATTCGCGCACAATTCGAGTGAATGAACCTTAGGAGCTGTTCAACTTGCGCGGTTGTGTCAGCTGCCGATTTTAGGATGAAGCCTTGCCTGGCTTGCACTCTCATTCATATGTATTAAAGGCGTCCGCGCTAAATCAGCGCACCTCCTCCTCTCGCCAGTGATGAGATGAGCCAATCCACGGGGAAGAATAAACTTTGCACACGCGGTTTCAGTTAATTTGCTGAAGAATGTTGTGCTTTCTCAAGGTGAATTCGTCATATCTTTGCTTAACTAAGGGTCACTTATTTTCTTCTACTTGCTTACTTAATGTAGCATTTCGTTTACTTTCCGTTTCCTTAAAGAAAAGTCTTTGACTTAATTAAGGGTGGATTTTTAAATTGATGCATCAGTTATCAGTTATTTTATTTTAAAAAATGTCCTTTATTGAAGAAGAATTCGTCCTTGCAATAGTCCGTAGTTCGGTTCAAATTTGTCGCTTCGTTTAAAACGAAAAAGCAATAAAGGAAAAATACTTGTCGTTTGAACGTCAAGGATATCTGAATAAGATCGTTGCAAATGATGGTGGCAACCTATGCAGTCGTGCCTCAACGCATCTACTGAATGTCCGTCATCGCCTACGAAATTGTCACTTCATCTCAATCTCGTCTTGACGTCGTTGCCTCACATATTGCCTCACTCCTGCTGTTAACGCACATTTAAGTATATGGTGATTGAACGTGCAGCCGACATACATGATACAATTATTAAAAATTAAATGAATGTAAGTAAAACGACCGCCAAAGGGGATGGCTGCCAGCCAATACAGAATTAATTTACTTGCGCGTGTTCCGGAAATTCCGCGGGCAAACCTCTCGCAGGCCGCCACGCCGCGCCGCCACAAAAGGCTGTTCTTTTTCTCGTCTAGATATAGACTCGTGCATGTACAAAATGCGCGGTTCCGGCGCGTTGACTGAACCTTCAGGGTTAGCACGCGGTTAGAAGTCGCGAATTCGATTGTTTCGGCGTGCTAAGACATTTTGCATTCTTATTATGAGGTTCTTAGTGTGTCAGTGACTATTTTATCTTAGCCAATCTTTAAGTCGGTTTAATAAAAAAAAAGTGTCTGGTGGTTACATAAAAGCATGAGAATGTTGCGTCAACGGCGAATCAGCCGATTCATTTGAATTCACGACTCACTCCGTTCGCTGCCGAAAATCGACGCGTCCTTTGTGTTTCATCTTCCATCAATTCGTAGAAATTCTTAGCTGAAAGTTGAGAGTATATGGGCAAAAATTGCGCCGCAGAAAATGTGTCGGTGGGAATTTGTTGGCGACCTCAATGGAGATTGGAGCGACGCGACGCGACGTTCGACGTGTCTATATGCACATATATTGTACGAATTTGGTACATGTCGGATTTTCTGTTCTGTTTGGGAGTATAAGGCGACGCGACGCGATGATTGCGCAAATGGGAAGCACAACAAGAAGCGAATACACGCAAACACACCACAAAGTATTTAAGTAAGAAAATGAAATATCGCGTAGCGTCCGCGTCGCGTCGTGGCGTAATAATTTGGAACAAAGCCACCAGCGAATTTAGGTGTTGCTGTGCGATGTGGTGCGGGCCTGATGCTTGGACGGCATCGTTATATCCAACCATTCGGATGAATGGATGTGTGAATGGGAGAACGTCAAGTGCCGCGTTTTGTGATGCGTCGGAAGTAGCCAGAAAATTAGTCGCTAATGAATTGATTTATTGTTCGTCTTGGGACTGTCTTAAAATAGGAACTGCAAATGCAGTTTTGTAAGGATCTCCAATTCACAATGTGGAAAAGAAGAAAAATAAAGACCGATTGATAACTGATAACTGATCAATTGTATTTTGGCATCCTCTTCTTAGACCCGTTCAATTACCAGCACTTAGCAGTTGTAAGAACATTTATCGTATCCATTTCTTAAAGTGTTTTTGTTATCAAGAAATCATTCATGCGAAATTTCTGGAAAGGTATCAATTATCTATACGAAAAAGAATAAGAAAGAATGTTAAGAAACTGTCCAGTGACTATGTAGACTAATTTTCTTTTGTTTTTCTTGAATATAATTCAATTTTTTTAAATTGATATCTTCATTGTTGGTTGCAAAATCTGAACTAACTTGTTAGTCGATTCTTGGTGCATTGCATTTGGTGCACACGCATTTCTCCCAATATCACCAAGTCAAAACGCAAAGTGCAGCTTTTGTAGTGCTCCTCGTACACAATTTGAGTGATACTTAAACATATATATTAGTACGTGCAGCAAAGTGCAGCTTGCAATTGTGTAAATACTCTTCGAATATATATGCACCTTCTCTTTCATACAAGCACAGTAACGCGTCTGCACATGTGTTTAATGTAAATCTTCATAACCGCCGCCGCCGCCGCCGCATTCAAAAAAACACTTTGACGCAGCGTCACAATTGTATATGCCACATATTCCACAGTTAACGCACACATTTGTGTGCAGCAAAAGCTCTCGCCCGTATGCATGTGTTTGATACTTAATACATAAGGCAGTGTGACTCGTGATGCCGCATAGCGGCATACGGTAATTAATTTTCAAATCAGTAGAACTTTAACCGTGAACGTTGAAAGACGCGATACTCAGTTTTCAAACGTCTTGAACAAGTTCGTTGTTTGTGTATAAAATTCGTTCGTGATTTGAAAAGAAAGTTTCTTGTGGACCAAACAAATTTTTTTATTGTGTGAGAAAAGTGTGGCAGTTATTTTAATTGTCGACTGTAAACTGTCCTATTTTCAAAAAAAATAAAAAATAGTTATTGTAAAACGGTGAAAAAAGGGACGAAAAACCGTTGTTTTTAACAAAACCGTGTGAATATAAACAAAGTTGTTATTTTGAGCAACTAAAGCAATTTTGAGCAATTTACGTTGGTGATGTGAAGATTTCTTATAAAAATATTTAATTCAGGTGTAAAAAAAACAAAAACAAACTTGTTAAGAAATACTAAGAGAATATTTTTTAAAAATATTTTATTATAAAAAAACTGACTTAACATAATAGGCTGCAATTAAACGTTAGATATTGCTGCACACAAAAGGAGAATTCAAAATAGGGAATATAAAAATTGGTGAGTGATACATTTGTTTGTATTTGACCATTTTTTGTGGTTAATAAAAAATTCAAATATCAACATTAATCAACATGTTAATGTATAGATGATTTGGAATTTTGTTTTGAATTGAAAACTTTCATCAAGTCAATTATTAAAACGGTGATCACACAATGTAATTGCAGCACTGCAATTTTCCGATATTACGTTGCACTTTCAATTTGAAGCGACATTTTCGTCGCTCGAGTGTCTAATAATAAAGCGGCAGCAATTTTAACGGAAATCGCATTGCACATATTGCACCACATTCGGCCACACTCACTCGATAGCTTTTGGTGGAATAGGCCGCGAATTACGGTATTGTACATGTACGGCGGATGATGATGAAAAGCTCCAAAATGGATGTACACACATGCAGCGCGTCAATACGCGCGGCGCAATATCGCCGTCCTCCCCACCAGCCCACCAGCCCACCAGCCCACAATCACAATCTCTCTTACTCTCTCCTGTTTGGCTCTCTTTGCAACAAACAGAAAGAAAACCTAAAAAATGATTACGGCCAGTATTTCCCAATTTTCACAGCGCTGTTGATTCAATACAACGTAACTTTTCACGAAATCGGTTGATTGAGCTTTTTGGCATGCTCTCCGTCTATGGGACGCGACGGGTGGGCGAGGGTGGGCGAGGGTGGGCGCAGGAGGCGCGCATTTGAACGCTTGGCCGCGAGCATGAATTGCACAATTTGCAAGCGAGACATTGTCTGCTCCACATGTACTTATTATGAAAATGGTACGTTTGTACGACTCGTTCCTGGCTCTTGTGAGTCACTGGCCTGATTAAGAGGGTAAGGTTGATGGCGAATGGTAATTTGTAATTTGTGGTTGTTGGTGTGTTTCACAGCATGAGTAATGCGTCACCGCATTGGTAAAATGCTGGTGGGACTTCCTGATTCAGATTTGATAAGTGATTGTACCGATTCCGGTGATGAGCCACTTTTATTTCGCGAATTCGATTCATGTCCATGTGATTCCGTTGAAATGCGCTGATATTCTGTCAGTTCTTGTGTTTCATGTAGTAGGTAACTGGTTACAATCTTACAGCAGTGCCAGTCAATTATAATGTGAAAACTACTTACGTAGCTTCGCCAATAAGACGAAATGAAAGCATCAAAAAGACGCGTTACTCGACCGACTGACTTAGTCTCTCAGCGGCATATTCTTCGTTCGTTGTTCTGTGTGCATTGGCATAGACCTGAGGCGGCCGATGCTGTGGCTTAGCTGTGCTCCTGAGATGGTGACAGCAACTTGCACTGCGACGACGTACTTTGTTCACAGCGGTAAGAACAAAGAATTGTCTTCAGATAAAGAAAATTGGGCGTCATGTTATTGTACATTTTTCAAGGTCAATCCTTTTTTTTGTTTTTATATAAATTATACAAAATTTGTATAGACTGAAATTGAATGGCGCATAAAATAAATATAAATTTTGAGGAAAAAGCTGAAAACGGCAGACAACAAAGACAATGTCCAAATACCTTGATATTGACAGTGATGTTTCACGCCATTCTCGTACAAACTTCCGTAAAAGTGTTATTTCATCATCAATAACTGCAATTTGTATGCACTTAATGCACTGAACACGCTTGCAAACCTTCAAGCTGTCGCTGCGTTACAAGCCCGATGACGTGTGCCTGCCTCTTACATGCGTCCAGCCACGCAATAACGCATTCGACGCGTCGAAGCGCTGGCCTTTATCTATAGGCTGCAGCCGATCGCGACTATACTAATCTCTGTATGCAGTTTGTAGCTGTTGCGGCTTGTGCACGTTGCATACTTGAAGCTCTGCAAATGTATTGGGGCAAAGTAGTTCAACATCAAGTTGAAGGTCAAACCGCAAGTTGCGCGAAAGACATTCCCCCCTGTTATCCATTTTTTGCTGTTGTGTTTTTTTTTTGTTTTTTTTTTGTTTTCGCTCCAACATAAGTATATAGTTAGTTAGTTAGTCGCGAGAATTGGTTTCCCTTTTCCCTTTTTTTTTATTTATGCTGTTTCTGTTGCTTATATGCTTTGAATCTCTGTTGCAACATTTTTATGGGGCTTTTTATGATGCGGGATTGTGCCAATTAAATTGCAAATAATTCGTTGTCTTTATGTTGTGCGTTTGAATTTTCCCAAAAAATGCACGTTTTGCATTGCGGATTCAATTAGCTGACAACAGAAAGCTTTTCGCCGCATACAAAGCTTGCAAATCGTGATCGCACACAAAACCTATATATACGGTGTATCCACATAAAAAAGGCGAAACAACAGAAAAACACGTCTGAATCAACAGTTCGCGGAAATAACGATGATACGGTATGCTC
>JANSTS010009904.1:39132-51151 GCA_026546915.1 Sylvicola fuscatus
AGAAAAACACGTCTGAATCAACAGTTCGCGGAAATAACGATGATACGGTATGCTCGCCTCCAAATTATGTGCGCGCGACATGACGCGACGCGACGGCCGCTCGTCTTTGTTGGCACTTGGCGCGCTGATAGTGAAGTGACGCTGCCTCCCCAACAATGGACGATATTCACTAAGTACTCTGGCGCTTCGACTATATGTTAATCACGATCGCCTGACTCACATGTCGATGATATAATATGTTGTTGGATGACGGTTTCGTCAACATAATCCCCAGCACTGCAGTTGCAAACGCACAACAACAAGCATTTCGTATGGTCTTGGCTGATTAGTTGAAGATTGTCGCCTCAATCACATTCATTTACAAGAATTGTTGCGCTCTGGCCGCGGTTTTCGCTGCTGTTAGATCCAATTTGTTCTCCGTTTCCTGTTTCGCGTGTTCGTTCTTGCTGATAGCATTGATCATCGCGTAATATTGCGTCATTTTATTACAACTATACGACAAGACACATTCGATTGCGTAATTTGTGCCAAACAAACACATGATGAAATTTGTGTTTGTTTGTTGTTATTGCGGAGCAAGTTTGTCATCGCACTTCAGAGTTCAGACTGAATGGGTGACAAGAATTCGTGGAAGTTTCATTAATAAATTGTTCTTATTTCTACCAATTTAATTGTTTCATGGAAACCCAAATGTTTGTCATTATGATTTTCAATCACATTTGTATGGGTTTTTCCAATGTTTGACTAATCTCCTTAATCCTGTCTTGAGTTGAAAACTTTGGAAAATATTTTAGAAAAGCAGCACAAAGCTTTCTTCATTATTTAAAATACAATAAAAATTACCTTTTTTGACAATTTCTTTTATGAACAATTTCATTCAAAGAGGTTTGGAAACATGTTTACAAATTAGCCTTTACAAAGCTTATGCATTGCACGTGCAAACTCTACTAATTCACATAAAATACCTAAAATAGAGTTTATATCAATTTGTAGCCATAAGTTTCAAAAAAGCTCGCCTTAAGCATCGACGGTAAAAAGCCTCACACGCGCCGCTTTCGTCCTTTTCGTTCGAATGGCTTTTTTGTTGTTGTTGGTGTTGACAAAGCGCGTCTTTCTAGGATATATGCGATAGCGCGTGCACACACCATATGACCCATTAAATTCGCGGTGCAAATGGATTAGTAGTGAGTTGCGAGCGTTGAAAATGTATGTTGCACATATAACGGCGTACGTGTGCACACACAAAAGCGGCGGCCGCACGTGTCGTCAAGCTGAGTGCACGGTGCCTGTGCATCGAATGCATGCACATTTGACTTGCTGCGGCGCTTCGTGGCGTATTCATATAAAAATAGCCACATTATTACAACATAATGTTACAGTAATTGCATATATAGTTGGTGTGGTGTGTGCAAATAGATAACTAATTGGAAGCCACCGCACAGTTTGGCTGCCTCATGGCGACTTAATTGCGCATTTGCCATGTCGTCTCAAGTAGATGGGGTGACATTTTGCTTTCTGAAGACGCGGCACGTGTGTTTGTGCAGCGGAATAAAGACGCTGCGCGTTTTTGCCGCCTCGATATCTTCTTTCTTTTTTCCTGTTTCGGAGTAAATGAGGCGAGTGGGTGGATAAATGCATCGCCTTTGAGTGTGGCAACTGTTGCATTTATAGCGATATTTTGTCGCCATTGTCTTATCGCTTGATTACAATTCATTGTGTTTACTTAACTGCGAACTTTAGTGAATTGAAGATGTCGTAATTGCATTAAGACGCACACGTGGTGCACCATGGTCTGCCCACATGATTTTTAATGCTTTTCTTCTAAAGATGTTGTTTTAAGGAGAGAAAAAATCGTCCCTACTTCGCCGAATGAGTTTTCCTGTTAAAGCTATTTTCGTTCAATATTCTGAATATTCTAGACGCTCTCCGTGTGTAAACAATAATTGAAGAAATAACAAAAACAGTAGAAGATCGCCAGTATTTGTGCTTTGTTTACAAATCTAAGAGCCACCTAAGAGCGAGACAAACGTATGGCAGCTTCTTTAATCGCAACATTGTTGAGTCGCATTTCTTGGCAACATTCAATCAATGAATTGTGCAACTTGTCACCTCAGTCGTGAATGCACGTGAATTGGTCGTCTTAATTAAGGTCTTGAAATTTTGTACTTTGATGTAAGGAAATTGGTTTTGTCCAGCTGTGGGCGCGTGTTTTCTAACAAAAATGTAGCTTTAACAAGCCGCTGTTCATAGTTAGTCTTTAATTAGAATGAGAACTGACGCAATTGGAATTTCGCAAAACATAAATAGTGATTGCAGAAATAGTTTGTTTTTGTTGTTTAATTGTAAAAACAACATTCGCTGATGCAATTTCATTGATGCTACACGTGAAGCACGTGTCCGTTTGACCGAATGTCACATGTGACGGCCACGTTGCACCGTCAGCATATATTGCAGACTATTTTAAAGCTAGTTAGTTCTCTGGTGTGATGATATTCGATGAAGTTTTTCGCAAGTGATAAGTTGCGGGCCCACGGCTGTTCTCCTCCCATTTATGTTGTGGGAAGATGTACAGCTGTTGGACAACCCCTATTGGACACGAGCGATTTGTTCACCAATTATCATATCAATTAAAAGTCAGAGAAGCTTAAGTTAAGAAATTTAAATTTTTAAGCTGCAGACACTCAGCTGGTGTGGTTGGGGTGGCGGTTCAGTTTCTGTTCAATAGTATGACACGCCGAACAAAACAACCTGACCAAATTGGTTGCATAATCACCATAATCTGTTGACATTCATTCCAAAGTGCGTACTATCGCATGTTACATATATCAGCATGTTGTCTCGACAAATGTTTGCTGCCATTGGGTATATGTTACATTATGTAACCACCCTACATTTGTGTGTGAGGGCACGAAGCCGACGAGCACCGAGGGCGGGAGCGCGCACGCATCGCGTACATGTGGAAACCTAACCTTTCTCAATGTTGTGCTCGACGTGTGTGCACATTTCGTAATCGCGACTTAGGCCTTCTCTCGCAGGCACAGATACGCGCAATTCACGCACAAACGTATCGCCGCCGCTTTACGTGTGTGCTTTAGCGAATCAGCCCCCACACCCGCCACCGCCCCACCAACTCACCCCTAAGTTGTATGGATTGACGCGATTTTTTGCAGTAAAACAATCAATACCTGTTGTTTACTTGGGATGTAGTTGGGCCATTTCAGCGCCTCGCCTGATTAGATTAGAGCGCACGCGGCGCAACATACAAGCGCGGCCACTTTTAGGAATGTGGTAATATTTACAGGAAATTCATTGAGAAATAAGTGATAACGCGATTGTGGAATTTAGTTAGGTAATGAAGTATGAAGTCATTGTTATTTATACTCGTATTTGTACTCGTTGTTCGGTAGAATCTAGAATTTACTCGGATAATGCGAAGTGTTTTCATAGAGACAAAGGCAAGGGAGGGGGTTAAGGCTAAAGCTATCTATTAACATTCTGAAAATGTTTTAGCAAACACACCCCTCGAATTGGTCTGCGGAATTTCCAGATGATAAGCGCGCCATAACAACGACTGATAACTGCATGAATTTTTTGAAACGCAATTATTTTTGGTTCACAAAATAAACCGACCAAAATTGATTTTTGTTGTTATTTATTACATTTTACCGTCGCATTATCCTTTATAATTGTATTAATATCAGAGAAAGAATGTTGATTGAATTATTGCGATTTTGTGACACTTTGGTGTTAATCTTCACTTATCAAAGACACTTTTTGTCATAAAAGCTCGTCGCCAAAGCTAAAAACTTAATCCATTGAACGGGTGATATTTCTCCCCACAAAATTAAGCTCCACCGATTATCAATTGAATTCAACTATCGGCGCTTATTAATTTAGTGGCACGCTCTTGTGGGATTTGTGCAGATCACGTGTCGCAACCGCCGCTTGTTGATTGACACGTGTATGCATCGGCGGCTATAAATAACACCGACTATATCCACTTTAATGATATTACTTGGTATTACAATGAGCTAAATGCGTTTCTTTTCCATTTTGCAGATGTGCTAAGGCAACGTATGATGGTGGCGGAATTTGTCGCCCGTCAGCAAAGCGGCTCCCCAGTTAACGGAGAGACACCAACACAAAATCACTCAATTTCAACGATGCCGTCCAGCCACAGTGGCGGCGGCGGCAACTCCAATTCATCATCGAACGGCAGCGTCAACAATATGATGCACTCGCCCGGCGGCAACCAGCATCGCTCCGACAGCACACTGGCCTACTTGTCGGACGGTGGCGGCGGCAGCCACAGCTCTCTGTTGGGCATCGGCGGTGGATCTGTAAGTCATATCTCACGTAACCATCCAAATTGGTCAGATTGCTAATTTTGTGTTTCTGTTTTTCCTTTTGTTGGGATTCCAGGATTTCTGTTCACAGCGCAAACAGCGTGAATTCATACCGGATAATAAGAAGGACGACAGCTATTGGGATAGACGTCGTCGCAACAACGAGGCGGCGAAGCGTTCCCGTGAGAAACGTCGCTTCAACGATATGGTGCTGGAGCAGCGTGTCGTCGAGCTGACTAAAGAGAATCACGTGCTGAAGGCCCAGCTGGACGCCATCAAGGACAAATACAACATTTGCGGCGAGAACTTAGTTAGTGTTGAGCAAATAATGGCGACACTGCCGACCACTGAGCAAGTGCTGAGCGTTACCAAGCGGGCAAAGATGTCCAGTTCAGTGCCACCGTCTATAATGTATCCGGATTCGCCGAGTCCAGTGCCGACCTCAGTCATCCATCAGCCAATCTCCCGCATGGAGTCACCGCCGCCCGCTGGTATCCACTCACATCCACCACAACAGTCGTCGCCGCCACCAGAACGACAACCACAGTCGCAAACACCACACCTGGTGGCGATCCAGCAACAGCCGACGTCACAAAAGTCACATCAGCAGCAGCAGCAGCAGCAGCAGCAGCAACAGCAACAACAGCAACAACAGCAGCAGCAGCAGCAGCAACAGCAGCAACAACAACAACAACAACAGCATCTCCAACAGCATCCACAGCCCCATCAACATCTGCAACAGCAACAACACCAACAGCACCATCATCAACAACTGAACATGCAGCACCCACAAACATCACACCACACATCACCAGCCTCGCAACAGCATCCACATCATGCACAACACCATCCGGCTCTGCACACCAGCGCCGGCCACCACATTCTCCACCACAGCCTTCATCATTACCAGTCGACACGACAGCAGTCCATCAGTCCGCCCCACATGTCCGAGGGGTATCGCAGCGACGCCGATAACTTTGGCCAACACAACTACACCAGCTACTCGGCGTCGGTGGTGGCCACAGTGGCGCCAGCCGCCCACGTCGCCTCATCACCCTACGACGACAACACCGCCACAATGAGCGTGTTGAATTTGTCGCGTCGCGCCCACTCACCGTACGAGGTGTCCAGCGGCACCGGATCCGGCGCCGCGTCCGGCACTGATGACGAGGTGTGCGAGAGCACACCGTCCAGCGATTGTAACAACAGTCTGCCGCTAAAATTGCGCCACAAGTCACATCTGGGCGACAAGGACGCGGCCACCGCTTTGTTGGCGTTGCAGCACATCAAACAGGAGCCGGGCTCGCGGGCGTCGCCGCCCTGGGACGGCGAGGGCTCAAGCGATGAGCGAGACTCGGGCATCTCCATTGGTACGGCTGAGTGGCCGATGACGCGCAAGGCGATCATCCAACCTTCGCCCACAAGCAGTGACAAAGAGGAGAACATACACCTGAAGACAAAGCTGGCGCGTCTAGAGAACGACCTCGCCACCATTAAGACGATGATGGCGGCTACAGCGGCCGCCCAGTAGGGGATAGTTTGAGGCATAAAATGGTATCGGAAGCTTTCCAAGATGGGTGATGTTCGGGACGAGGAATGATGCGCATTTTCGTTTCCTTTTTTATATTCGTTTGATTTCGTTGGTTCTATAACAAGTCTCCCTCCTCCCCAAATGCCCGAAGATTTTAAAGCGGGTAACATGATTTAAACATTTTGAACTGGTCGATTGAAACGTGTGTCAGCAATCTGTGGCTGAGCAATTGTATCCTATGTAAACGTACGTTTCGATTAACCGTCAACATGATAACATTAAAAGCATAAAAGTATTATAAAACATGAAGAAAATATTAAGAAATGAAAGTATTCAGCCAAACTGAATTGAACTTGTGGTCGGGGAGGAACAAACGAATTGTAAACGAACAAGACACACAAATGCAGCGAGTCATCGCTGGCCAATAATGTGCCTTGCCGTCCAGCTGGTCTGGTTCATAAGAAACCACAGCGCCGCGACGCGACGGTAAGAACCAGCGCCGACTCTGCAGCGCACTACAAATTGCTATTTTGTATGTTCCACATTAAAGTGAATGAACTGAATGATTGACACGTGGGAAGCGCTTCGTTTCCCTTCCCAATGGCTGGGACTAGAGTGTCCCAATCATGTCAAGGGTGCAGAGCTTTGGTTTCAAGATAGATGATAGGAATTTAGAGAAGAATAAAAAAAAAACAAACAAAAAAACAGCGGCCGCTAT
Source organism: Sylvicola fuscatus (assembly GCA_026546915.1). NCBI lineage: Eukaryota > Metazoa > Arthropoda > Insecta > Diptera > Anisopodidae > Sylvicola > Sylvicola fuscatus. The sequence continues at coordinate 45,728 of JANSTS010009904.1, forward strand.
GGCTGTGCTCGTCCGCTCACTACGAGGCGGACATAAAGATATTTCTTTTTCTGGGGGAAAGTGTCTTAAAGTGTATGATTGTTGCAATCAGTTTACGGCATGTTATTGAATTATTACAAATTTTTACTACACATAAAATTTAATTTAATCAATTATGAACATATATTTCTAATTATGCAAATAGTTTTCAATTCAATTGTCGCTTTATGATAATTATTAAACTAATCTTAGATGTCATCCCCCTACCCTCCTATTTTTCATCATATTGGTTAACCATTTATTTATTCCATTTATTTATTATAAGACTATCCATTGTTTCTTTCTTTTTTACTTGTAAATGTATATAGATATTTTACATAATTTACTTTTGAAATGATAATGTATAGCTTTAAGAGATCATGCATTAAGTTATTAGTCCACACTTCAGTCAACACATACTTACGAGTACATACCTTGATTAAGGTAATTTGTTATCTTTTTGTTTGGTATTTATGAATTTCAAGGTGACAATTTATTTGCTTTGGTTTTCTCAGCGAGATTTATGCATTGCTAATACGTGGAGTTTGTCACTTTTGTTTTATGAAAGAGATTTCTTAAAGATTGTTAACAAAACAAAACGTAAAAGTTCTTTTCTCAATGAGATTTCGTAAAGACTGTTATAACTTGAAATTTGTAAACATTTTTGCTTGAGATGCATTAATAATTGTTTGTAGCAGCAAAAAATCATACGAAAAAAGAATACACAAAGCAAGCCGCATGTAGTCAATTGCATTTTCTAACAAGAACCGGAAAGCGGTTCAGTACATTTGACTATATGTTTATTTATTCAATAACATTTAATGAAACTACTAAATTATTCATATCATTCAATTCAGCAGTATTGGATAAGTCATTTCTAGAATAATGAACAATCTTCTTCTTATTTGTTTTTATATAATTTAAATAAAGTTTAGTGATGTTTTTTCAATTTCAAACGAAACTGCATGACATGTAATTATGTACAATGTCGCAATAGTTTATTTGTAAGCAACTTTATGAAACTTATTTGATCATTAAGTTATATACATATAATACATCTTTGTAATTTGTCAATAAATCCATTTAATCGACACATAGTGTTGACACAAAAACACGCATCTTTTTCATTTCTTTTTCATTCATCCATGTGTATATTTATTTATTCTGACAATAACAGCATAAAAATTCTGTAAATACAAAGAACCATATTCTTAAAAATATTCGAATATTTCTTTATTAATTTTCATTTGGCAAATTTTCAAAAAACAAACTTAAGATTTTATACATTGCATTCGATAAATCCGGGCCTTACCTGAAACACAACCAAGTTTTTATCACTTTTATATACATAAAAAATATTTACATATTTTAACTATCAATACAAAATATTATAATCAACATTTATCAAAAGTGAAACTGGTTTTTATCTGGAAGTTTTGTATTATTAAACAATAAATGTATATTTATTTGTACAAGATAGAATTATTAAGAATATAAATAAAACACAATATTAGAAAATATTATGGACGTTGCAATTTTTATTATAACACAATATAAATGTTTATAAAATAAACGCAATTATTTAGATGATAAACAAAATTACAGGACTAATTAAAAATTCGTTTAAAAGGATGACTTCAGTCAAAGGGATTGCTAAAAGTGTAAAAGTTTTGGAAAATGTATAAAAAAGCTTTTCATGTGTAAAAGATTTTATTTTAATAAATGTTTTGTTGATAACAGATTGTAATTGTTTTATAGAAAAAAAAAAAATTAATTAGCAGCAAAATTTTTGTTTATCAATAAAGCTGAAAACATAAGAAAAGGGCAGACAAACAAACAAATAAAAACATGAATCAGGGACAACTTATAACGAGATAGTCGAAACAAAATCGCTAAGGTAAAACACCGAAATTTTGCAGCAAAAGTAACAGGCGAGCAGAAACCATCCAAACAAGCAGCAGAACAAATTATAAAGTTAACGCCTGCAAGATACCACGTAAAATGCTAACGTTATATTTGTGTTATTGCTATTTGGCAATAGATGGAGCCACCGCTCATTACTTTTAAGTTTTAATAGTGGAGACACTAAATAAGCTTTCAAATAGCAAAGGCATCAATCTAAATGAACTTTAAAGTCGAAGCTCATTTGGGAGTACTGTCTCTACAACTGAATACAAACGAATACTTTTTTGCTGCAGGTTTCTGAGCTCCTGGTACCCAGCTCTGAATTTTGTCGTGTTCAATTTTTATCAAATTTTCTTTGGCTTGATTTTTTTGTAGACACTATTCGTTTTGCAATTTGTTCTGCTGCTTATTTAGATGGTTTCTGCTCGCCTGTTATTTTTTTTTTGCCTAAGCAGTTATGATTCTGCCTCTTTGTTTAGTTTTATGCAAAATGCTTTGTTTCCGTTGGTAAATTTATTAAAAATGAAATTTGGCTGAAAACTTTTTTTTCCGCAAAATACATATTAACAACTAATAATTACAGCACATTACATCTTCAAAATTGGACAATTGGGTTCTTTTATGAGGAAATAAAAATATATAATATATAATATAATATATATTATTTTAAGTTTAAACTTTTTTTGATTTGACAGTTGGGTTGCAATTTATATTTGTTAAAAGAAAGTATTCACTCACTCATCCTCAAAATCAAAAGATCTCTAAACTGAAATTTGTGAAACTTGACATGCAAAAGAACCTAAGCTCGGCGACAATTCGTCTTCGGATGTTTCAATTTTTGAGCTACACTTAGAAAAAGTTACATGACGTGAGCATGGACATTTGTAAATACCGAACGCTCAAATTGAAATATAAACTAGCAATTAAATGTTTTAAAAAAATCCTAACTAGCTTTCATTTTCTCTAACCCACTTGTTTTCTTCGCAAAAAAAAACATTTCAATTGTTATCTCGGCCTTAATTGACAATGACAGAAAGTACTTTATTACAACTTATCATGAACATTTATAAAAAAATAGAAAATAATTTTATTTGAGTATTCACACAATGCAGCGGAAGTAATTGTGTTGTGCATAACTAACATATTGATGCATGTTCAAATGTGGGCAACGATAACAAAAAAGTGACAAAAACAGTTAAATCATAAATGACTGTTAATTGTCGAATGAAATCATTTTGTTCTAGGGACATTCACCGGTTGAGACTTGTTTCGATCAATTGTTTTTAACGTAAATGGGAATAAAAGAAAACAAAACAATCAATTAAGTTAATTTGAATTAAATATACAGTTTAATGAAGAAAAAAAAATGGTTGGAAAAAAATTGAAGCAAGTTTTTACAATTTAATTTTCATTTACAAGCTGATATAAGCAAAGAATTCATTAATACTGAAGATTACAATCAAAAAATCTTCTCTCTAATTACTTAAACCGGGAAAATGAGCGGTAATGTAGAAAAGTTGCCAACCGGTAGAGCAGCCCGACTGCTCAAATTAATTCTAATCATAAATGAACAGTAGAATCAGAAAACATCATCACTTTCACATATTTCACATTAAAATGGCAGATCATAGATTTGTAAAGGTGTAACAATAAATCTATTGTTGCTGAGTTGATGGTCACTCATTTGGGTGCAATGTTCGCTTTGAGCTGGTGGTCGAGGTGTAACTTGTTCTAAAGTGAATCGAGAACCTGTTTCAGTTGAAGTTGTTAATTATAATGGAAGGTTCAGTTTTAAGACATTTAAATGAATGGTTGTCAAGTTAAGAATTACATTTTAGTCGTTGCTGAGTAATTCAGACATGTGGAGAATTGTTTTATTGCTCTCGTTGCTGTTTGTAAGTGTCATAAGTTTGGTGATTAGCTAATATACTTAAAAAGAAAATTTTTTTTTTAAAGGGAAGCTGTGAGTTACTTGGCTTCTGGAAGAAAAACAATTATCAAACACAGTGCAGCACTAACAAGTAAATGCTTTTGAATTGTTTCTGGGTGAAAGAAAACAAATCCTTGCTAGAACATAATTTATGATGAGAATTTTTTGTCTTGTTATAATAAAGTAAACTTTTTTTTAGCAACAAACTCTTATCATTGCTGAATTTGCTGTGCAACACCACCCAAACCACGTCGACGACAGCCAGAGATGCTTGTTATGGCTGCTTTTTTCGTGCTGGCAACATTCCAGCTGGTCAGACCCAACTGGCTACACTAAACCAATGCGCAAATCTTTATTTAGCGAACACCAGCTATGCTGCTTGCGCTACAGTCTTACAGGTAAATTCGTTGGGAAACAGAAAACTGCCTCCCAAATTCTCTACCAGTGGATTAGTAACGACTTAGACCATTGAGGAGTTTGACTAACAAAAACAATTACAAACGAATTCATTCCAATTCATCAAACGGTCTTATAATGGACACAACTCCTTCCATACAGGATTCCGTCAACAATGTCTACACAACTCCATCGCCTCACAGCTCAAGCTGCTACTCTGGCCACTGTGAATTTGTGCGATGTGTGCGACGAGTAAATGCCAATTTGCTAGTGAGTTGGTTCTTCGTACTCATAAGAATGTCTTGACCTCTAATTGGTATTTATTGCCCAATTCCAGATTGATCAGTGTCTTGTGATGAACCTGGTGAATCGTGACATGACTGTGGCAGCGAATCGAATTTACTTCTACACAAACACGACCAGCTGCATATTGGCCCGCAGCCGCTGCAACACCTACAATCCCATCACAGGTGAGCTGCAGAACGCCGACCAGACGTTCGGCGGACACGCTGCCTCGTCCACATTCAATTCACTGCAGATCACACCGAACGGCGACATTCGCGTCGTCGCCTTCCCAACCAATGTCGTGGTGTCCAATTACTTTTGCTCAGCACAAACTTCACTGCAACAAGCCAGTTTCGGCGACGCCATATGCTAACAATTACTGTAATCTATATTTAAATGATAATGCAAAATAAATAATGTTCAAGTTGAACTAGACAACTGCCGTTGATAGTTTTCAAGTTGAGGCGAAAACAATTTTGAAGATTGTTCGAAAAGATATTGAGTGAAATAGAACAAAATTGTGGTTAGGCCATTAAACGGCAGGTGGCAGCAAAGTAATAAGACAAGGTTCAGGAACTAACTCAACTTAACGTCTCCACTCAACGTTGATAAGAAACGAAGTTGCATGATTATGTATACTGTACAAGACAAAAATGATTGAAAACTAAATGAAATTGAAGAAAAATTTTAAGTGCGTTTTTTGAAGCATTTTTGATTGCTTTCGATAAAGAGTGCATTTAGATGCACTTTCCATTCATTTTCTACCCAAGAACTGCCAAAAAAGTGCCAAAAATGAATAAAGTTTGAACAGCATTTTTTGATTCGGCAGCTGCTTCACTATAGCTAAAATATGCATTTGTAAAATATTCCAAGTATACAGAAATGCATGC
>JANSTS010009915.1:9809-23437 GCA_026546915.1 Sylvicola fuscatus
AAAAAATCTGGCAAGTGTATGCACTTAGCTTTGTATGTGGTTGTGTTTACCGTTAGGTAAACGCTCGCTGGATGCGGGATTTCATTTTTTTGATTTAAATGAATCGCTTTGTTGCGAATGGAAATTTTAGTGCGAAGGATAATTTTTGTAACTTATATAGACACGATTTATTGAGTAGCATTCTCCGTGTTAACTGCAAACTTAAAAAAAACAATTGTTTGTGTCGTGTGAGTATTTCTTTACACATGGACGCCATCTACAACATTTTCTATCACCATTAGTTCTTATATGTATTCTTATGCGATGCAGAAACACGTTTTGGCAAAAAGTGGACTAGAATATGTCTGTCTGTCCGTCCGTGCGTTAGGAACACATGTATTTCGTTAACGAATGTCGAAACCATAGACATATGGTATGTCTTAGTCCAAACGATTGTACGTTAGTATGTGGTGAAAATCAAGTTTCTTTAATGAAAAATGAAGTATAATTAAAAAAAATCTGTGTTTTTACAGAAAATGTCATCCGGAAGGGGCCGTGGATCATTTACTGATTTTCTTTCAACGGCATCGACCAAATCGTCGGACCAGAACTTCACTAAGGACAGTGGTAATCCGTCCGATCATCATTATGGCTCAAATGACACCTTACCTAATGCTGCTAGAAATATTACTAAAGACAGCGGTCTTTGTGCAGAACTGAACGCCAGTAAAAAGGTAAATAATTATATTTAAAAAAAGATTTGTTTATATGTTTATGTTTACATTTTTGGTAAAGTCGTCCGAATGTCCGACGCCTCAGATTCGCGGGGGTCGTGGAGTACCGTTTGCTTCACGCTTACAACTTTCTGCCCAACTTGAAGTTTCAGAATGTGCTTCCCATTCTTCCAAATCGTCTTCCTTGGAAAAACCCAAATCAGAAATTGCGCCGCAACTGGAAAACAAGTTAGCACAAAACATTGGCAAATTGGAAATTGCCGAAAAAGCCATTTTTCCCGCTGCAAAACAAGGAACAATTGGAGATTCTGTCAGTGTTTTTACGAATTATCTTCAGCTGAACATCGCTAAAGAGTTCGGTATTTTTGAATACATGGTTACCTTTGAACCAGATGTAATATCAGAGAATTTGCGCTTCAACATGTTAAGTCAACATAAAGATATTCTTGGCGCCGGACGTATTTTTAATGGTATTACACTGTACTTATCCTTTAAATTGGATTCCAATCCGACAATTCTGATGTGTCAGAATCAAGCGGATAACAGTGAAGTCAAATTGACCATTTCATACAAATGCCAGAGGAGTTATGATGAATCAACCACATTCTATAATCAGCTTTTCGACCGTGTAATGAATGTGCTAAAGTTTGTGCGCTTTGGCAAAAAACAATTTGACCCATCTGACCCACGATTGATCCCTGCTCACAAGTTGGAGATTTGGCCAGGCTTTGTGACATCAGTAAATTGTTTTGAAAACGGACTAATGCTGTGTCTAGACACTTCGCATCGATTGCTGTCTCAAATGACAATCCTTGAAAAGATGACTGAAATCTACAATCATGTCGGCAGTAACAATTTCCGCAATGCTGTAAGCACTGCCCTTTTGGGTTTAGTCGTCATCACACGGTACAACAATCGTACCTACACAATTAATGACATCAAATTTGACTCAAACCCTATGGAAACGTTTGAACTTAGAGGTGGGGAGAAAATCTCATTCAAGGATTACTACAAGAAGCAGTATAACATTGAATTGAAGGATTTAAAACAGCCATTATTGGTGAATACTGTGGATCGCCGTGTCAAAGGCAGTCAAGAAACAAGTTCGTTCACTTACATCTTGATGCCCGAAACGACATATCTCACAGGTTTCACAGATGCCATGAATAAAAATATGACGTTGATGCGGGATGTGGCGTCGTTCACCAGAATCACTCCACTCCAGCGACAAACTGCTATTCGAAAGTTTTGCCAGAACATTAAGGAATCCGAAGAAGCTACAAAAGTTCTTAGTAACTGGGGTCTTTCCCTTGGAGAAAAATTCATCACTTTGAACGCCAGAAACTTGGGCAAATTTGATGTACATTTTCAAAAAGGAAGCGTCGAGGTCGGCGGTAAAACATCACAATTTCGTAGTGGCATCCAAAATGGGCCGATATCACCAGTTGACTTGTGTGATTGGCTGTTAATTTATACGCAAAATGATAGCCAACATGCTTCTAAATTCCTAGACACACTGAAAATGGTGTCAGGACAAAGTGGCGTCGACGTACAAAAGCCAACTGTAATCATCTTGCGCAACGACCGCATCGACGAGTATGTACAAGCAATCAGGATGAATGTTAAGGCCACAACAAAAATGGTTGCGATCATCGTACCAACAAGTCGCGATGACCGTTACGCCGCTATCAAGAAGGTGTGCTGCGTTGAAGTTCCTGTAGCTTCCCAAGTTATGACCACTTATGTGTTGCGCAACGTCAAATCGATTCGCTCAATTGTGCAGAATATTTTACTTCAAATGATCTGCAAAATGGGTGGTTCCCTATGGCGTGTCAATATTCCACTGAAGAAAACGATGATTTGCGGCATCGACACTTACCACCAAAAGGGGTCACCGTCCGTCGCCGCCTTTGTCTCGTCGACCAATTCCACATTTACAAATTGGTTTAGTCGGTCGACCATTCAAGCGCAAAGGGAAGAGTTACTGAACGGTCTCAGTCAATCGTTGCGCATGGGCCTTGAGGAGTACGAGAAGCAAAATAACGATTTGCCAGATCGTCTGATCTTCTATCGTGATGGAGTGTCAGACAGTGAGCTGAAAATGTGTCTGATGTTTGAAGTGAAGCAAATCGAGGAGGCATGCAGCAATTACCTTTCTACTTATTGCCCAAATATAACTTTTATTGTTGTGCAGAAACGAATCAATACCCGGTATTTTCAGGTTAGGAATTGATTTTCAACAACAAAGTCCAAGTTAATAATTTTCTTTTATTTTAGTTCAATAGAAATACTGTTGAGAATCCGGACGCAGGAACTGTACTGGATCATACTATAACAAAGAAAAATCTCTACCATTTTTATTTGATACCCCAGAAATTGTCACAGGGCTCGGCAAGTCCAATTTCGTACGTCGTTATTCGGGATGATTCGGATTTCGATGCTAATGTTATACAAAGGATGACTTATCGTCTCACGTTTATGTACTACAATTGGCCAGGTGCCGTCAATGTACCAGCATGCTGTCAGTATGCGCATAAGCTTGCCTTTTTGGTGGGCAATTCGATAAAAAAGAATCCTGCAGAATCGCTTTGCAAGCATCTTTTTTATCTGTAAGTGTATTTTTTTTTTTACACTATTTACTTAATCTTATTGAAATTTTCTCAATCTTATTGGTTTACTTTTTGTTGATGCAGGGATATCAAGCTTTTAACTTGGGACTTGATTTTCAGATCATTTTTTTTTCAAACATTATTTTTTCCTGAAATATAAAATATTTACGTTTAATCGTCATCATTTAAATTCATACGCACAGTATTCATTTATTTATCTTTTTTTTGCTTCTTCCAATAATTACATACTTACAATTTAAAAGGAAACTTAAAATACAAACTTGACTACTAAAGTCTTTCGGGAAAACATTGCAGAAAACCATCGGTTTTACGAAAAAAAAATAATTAAAATGAATTCTAAGTAAAAAATAAAACAATGCAAACAAATAATTAAAACATTAGAATACTTTTTAATATACATGTATAATTTACATAATGTACGAGAATTTAGTGCGTAAATGGCCACTGAAGGTCCGATTAATTTTTGAAACTAATATTGATATATTTCCCACACATGTCTTGCTAGACGCAAATTCCACTTGCAGACAAATTAATTAAAGAAATGGATCTCACTGGTTACTTAAAATTGTGTTTTTTTTTCTTCTTCTCATTTGTACAATGGACCAAAAATGTTCTGTGTAGTCTTAGCGAAGTTAAAGAATTTTTCATAAGAAGCCCATGTCCAAAGCGGTGTAGAGTGCACGAATGTCGCTGTGACTGGAAATCCGCCAAAATGGGAAGTTCAGATTTTTGGCGGCCGTCTCTTCGTCCTGGCCATCGCCGATTACCACGTATGTGCTTTTCCGTCCAAATCTGGTCACGATTCGCTCAAAGCAAGACTCCTTGCCTTTAGTGAGAAATAATAAAACGTAATTAGTAATTTGGTTCATCCTTATTTGTACAATTGTCTGTTTTGTTGTCGAGATTTACATTGGCGAAATAATCAAATTACTACGAAATGATTTGTGCTTTCGATAATCATCCGTTTAATCGTGCTTATAACATCAAATTCTGTAAATTCGCTTAAATTCTATAAATCGTGTATAATGAACGTGATTTAGCCAATGTAAAAACCGCATAAGAAGTCATAGCCTTACCGATTTTAGTTGCACTGTAAATATTTTCGATTGGGAAAATTGGTCCCAATCCGAATAAAAGTACTTTTGTTAAAGCAGGAACTAGTTGGGTTGTTGTTACAAGTACATTAACGCAGTTTTCTCGCTGCGTAATCATGCTTAAGCACTTCATTGCCAGGCTATTCCAATTATCAGTGGACGCCTCAATTTCTGAACGAACTTGCAGCCATTGATCTCGCTTCTGTTGTCCTAAGAGGCCACCAACACTAAAATCAAGGATTAATTAGTCAATATTTGGGTTTTAAAGCCATTCAAGTCATTCATTTGCTTCTTTTCGTTTAGGATTCTTACAAATGGTTGCAAAATAATTTAAATGCAGAAATGTTAACTAATAATTTTACATTATTTTCTCACAAATACGAATAATTGGTTATTAAAGAAAATACTTACTTATTTCTATACATGTTGTATGAATCTTTGATCTTTCGGTATCGAAAAGCGAGCTTCCTCATCCAATCAACTCCTCCTCTTACTCCTGTGGGCAAGCAAAGATTTGGAGGGGCTCCTGTTAAATCAACATTTTTTTATTACAAAAACGATTGAAAAAAAAAAACATGAAAATTCATTTAACTACCTTGAGGAGTTCCGGCGTGAAATCCGTCGGTGGCGAAATTATAGCTAGTCAAATCTTGGCCATTGTCATCAGATGACACGTCGTCTATATGCACTTGATCACAGTCTTCGACATCATTGAAAAAAAAATGTGTGTCAGCCATATTAAAAATCAGTTCCTCCATTCTGAAGCCTAATTGAATCAAGTGATTGGGCTCCTTGGAGTGGTGATTCGCATAATAGCCGGTTAGGAGCGTATGAAAGATGATGATCGTCTCATCCAAATCCCACACAAATACACGTTCGGGTGCTTTCGTGTTACTGTCCGCCACACCAGTGTCAGACACTGTACTTCTAGTGGGACTGGGATGTGCGTGTCGTCGTCCACGGGCCCGTCCTGCTTTCGTTGTTGGTGTCGTTTTGGTAGATATACTGGCATTCGGTGAGATGGATATTGGGGAATTTGGCGAATGTGAGTGAGCTAGTAGCGTGGGTGTCGACGACTGGCCATCAGACGGACTCTCCGATAACGCAGCGGCCACATGAAATCCCTGGCTGCCACTGGAGCCTGGTGAGCCAACGTACGGTGCGTACGTGCTCGTATTATAATAGCCCGAATATTGATCATTGTAGTAGCCACCATATTCCTGGGGCGTACTGGCAAACTGGCCGAAATTGTTGTAGCCATAGTTTGGATACAATTGCGATGAGTTGTTGTTAGTGGCGGCCGCATACGTGGCCGACAAGTACTGATTTGGTGAAGGTATTTTGGTAGTAGCCCTGGTGGGATAAGGTGTGGGGTACGACGAATAGAATTGCGATGGATATTGCTGCATACTGTAGTAGTTGTAGTAATCTTGTTTCTGGTCGTATGTATTCGCCTGCGACGGATCCAAACTGGATGTGCTGGAGTTCGGACAGAATAACGATGAATCAAGTACGGCTGGATGGAGGCCACCACCACTAAGCGCTGATGTAGTTATTGCCGATGTGCTAACGCCAGATGCCGCCGCTAATGCCGACGCTTCAATGCCAGGACTACGATTCTCGGATTTCACTGCATTATCACTGAGCCAATGGGACATACCAATATCACTTAGGTTGGTACGTTGCCCAAGATTTGAAGACACACTGTTTGGCAATGTCGAAGACGAATTAGCGAGATGAGAGGCAACTGGCGAGTGCTGTTGCGGATGTAAATGCGAACTGTGCAGAGATGTGCCGTCCACTGCAGCCACGCTCAATCCCAAATGGTTTGAGCTCGTGGGATGTGTGCCCACCGTGGATACACCAGCTGTGCTGGGTCCTGTTATATTAATACTGGAAGCATTGGTTTGTAGCTCTTGGTGTGTTTGTTGCTGCTGTTGCTGTTGTTGCTGGTGGAGTGGAATTTGCTGATGATGGAGATGCTGTGAGTGTGGATGCTGGTGGATGTGGTGATTGGGGTGCAGAAAAGGCAGCGAACTTTGTGCGAATGGCAGCGATGGAGTTGTCAGTGAGAGACTACTTGTTGCCGATAGCGTCGTTGGACTGCATTGCGTTGGACTAGTCACGGTGCTGCAAGCTCTGTAAGTAAATCAAATGGGCATCTTTAAATGTGTGTTAAGAAATTGTAAACAAGACAAGTGGCGTCGTATCACCCTCTCATATGTCATAAATACTCAGAGCATGGGATTAAAATAAACCATCCTTTACATATAATTGGTTGTTAAGGATGAATATAATTTACTTTAAGATCAGCCGGCTACCGCTGAACCCAATTAGGAGGAGGACCGATTCTTATGAATTTTGCTACTAGACGCATTTTTTCTGTTAATTATCGATTTTAGGACATTATTCAACCAGCTAGGCACAATAAGACGACCGCACTTTACACAGTCGATGCTGAAGACACATAACTAAGACATGTGTTCCGCAAATGGATTCCAAAGAATTCTCAAAATCAAAGAAGAAGAAATTTTATGTATTCTTCTTTTGTGGTTGGCCCTTTCAGACAGTATTCATCGCTGCTGCAATAACATTTAATTATCCTTGTTGTCGTTGACACTTTATATACATAACTTTTTAGAATAATTTTCTCCGCGTTTTCTGATCCTCGACTGGAAGCGTCGAACTGCCACCTCGGGCTTCCCTAAAAATGCCGAAGCAATAACAATAATTATTATGTTAAGTGGCTTTTATCGTCAACACGCATTAGAGGCAACCGGGCGGTGTCACTTTGAGCAAAGAAATTAAATTAAATTGATGGACTCTCAATCAGCATATTGGGAAATTTGTATCGTCTTTACGATGAAGATGAAAAATCAACAAGAAAATTATCTACAGATTATAATACGGTTGTTGTGTGTGCGCTTTCGCCGCGACAATTTAAAAAATCAACACAATAAATTTGAAATAAATGGCCTCTGGTCATTGGAAAGAATTCTTCCTGGACGCTCTTAAATTATATTCTGTTTCTGTTTTCGATGTTTTTTATGTTAACTGTCTTTGTGCGTCAGCTTTTCTAATCTACATTTATTAAATGGCTGGTTAGACCACTGGGAGTTGCCTGTAGCGATTTTATCACCAATATTTTAGTTCCTTTCGACATATTTCATTTCTTCTTAACAATTATGATCACTAAGATTTTATTTTACTAATATGAAAAATTCAAACATTTCAAGGTCAAATTAGAAAAAAAACCTTGCATTTTTCGATGATTAACAATATTTTTATGGTTTAAAATTTGGTGAAAAAATACGAGTTTGCTAAAAACATTTTGATTCGATTACAATACTGCTATCTGACACATTATTTTAATGATGCAGCGAATTCAAAAGCAATCCAAATAAGAATTAGGATAACATAAAAAGCATGACAATGATGCGTAACATATTTTTTAAAGCATATGGATTAAGAGCTATACGAGAGTTGGAGGCCGACGCGATTAGACGACCGACGCGACGACGATGACGCGTTCGTTAATATCATATGTGGTCCGCTATGGATCTTCATCACTGCTTCTCTCCATGTCAAAGATTCGGTTTTTTCATCTCACAAATGAATTGTGGGAGCCACTGCCATATTATTAAGACTGCAATCGAGGCGCGACATAACTTAATAGGCATTAGGCGCGTTACACTTCGACTTGGCGGCGCGGGGGAATTATGCTAAACTGAAGTGAACATGAAACGACGATATGCCTTTGTAGCCATTGAGAAAAATGCGAATTGATTTCGAATTAATTAAGGAGAACATGAAAGCTTGTTCGATTCGGTATTTGTTTTTCCATCCATCTCGCACACCTTCTTCACATTTTTATTATTAGATGAATTTTTTTGGTTTTTAATTCTTAAACAGATATTCGCCTTTGTTTATTTCTTTTTTAAGATAATTTGATAAATTTCCGAATTTATGTGTTTTAAGGTGGAGATCGTTTTAATTTTTATGACACTTTATGATAATTTTACTCAAGTGGTGTTTGTTTATTTCTAAGATGTCACTCGACTTGTCGTGACTAAGAGCCGAAGCATTCTTTCTCAACACATTTTATTGTTATTGTCTATTGGCATGTTCTTGATGTGTGAGAACCGTGATTGCCCAACGAATGTATAACATTTGACAATAAAAAACGCGACGATTATGGTAAATTTATTCAAACGAGCACAGCTCAAGCGACGTATATGGCCGCTGGTAATGCGGTTTTCAGCCACAAGATAACACAAGACTAAATGTTTTAAATAAAAATGTATTGAGAAATTGTAGATAAAAGCGGCTGCTTCTTCATCTGCTTCTTAAGTAGTCTTGTCGGGTGTGAATAACTGGAGGTAAACTGTCAAAAGGAATTTCATCCGCACCGTTTGCATGCGATCTGTGTGACCTATCATCAACTGTTGCAGTAAATCAATATTGTTATGTGTGTAAAACAACGGAGAAACGCGAAAGAAGTTCATGCGACGACCTCGAAATGTGTGTAAGAAGAGTGGGGGGGGGGTTAGCGCAAATTTGATTTGTTGCCATTCATTAAAAGGCACATACGCGCGAATCAACCAAGAAGAGCTGGCACGAGATATTCATGGAAATGCACGCAACAATTTACGATTGTCGCATATAGGAATGGTCATACCTCTTCCTCTTGAGCAGCCTTTATATGGATCACATGTGAGCGAGAGTCGTTTCCCTCATGTGTAGCTAACTTGGATGCATTTATGTATGTGCCAGATGAAACCAGAAAATCAATCACACCGCCTTTCATGGCGTTTTCGCTACAGTGCGTCCCACCGAGTGCCCGACTGGCCTGGGCTCTGACACTTTTCAGCTTGGTTCCGTCAGTTATTGTCTTGGACGTGGCCAACATGTGTTTTTATACCAACATAAATTCCTGCTGCATCTTAATGTAGAAATTATTCGTAAACTTCTAGAGTTATGGATAAGAAGTTCAATTTGTTTTTTTTTTGTTGTAATTAAATTTTATTACCCAGCTTTGTTTTTATTATCAAATTATGATTGCCTCTAGTTATAATCACTAAATGTAGTAAATATAAATACCAACTTAGGCGCCTTATATGACTTTCTGAAATTTTAAGAAGCTGCACAATATTATTTTTTTGAATTATGAATGAAATGATGGCGCTAATTTCACGGATACAAATATGTTTAAACGAACACACGAGTGTCGGCTGGGTAAATTGTAAACAATAATAAAATTGAATTGCATTTAAATAACTTTGTTTTTGTGTAAACATTTCTTTTCTTGTTGACTTAAGTATAATTATATCTCGTCTCAGAAATCGTTTAAAATCATTAAATTTTTTTTTAAGTGCCCTGCTTATAAAATGCTCTTCATTTGTTTCATTTGCGCATATGTTGTGTACGAACGCGTATATTCCCTGCCTCATTTGCCACATCAAAGGCGAAACAAGAAGAAAAAAAAAACCAACAACACATTCCTCTTCTCATATTTGTTATGTAATTTTAATTACCCGACATTCGTGTTAATTTTTGAGATATTTAAGGCATTCTGTGTGTGTGTAATTACAGCTAATTAAATGAGATGTAAGGTGTTTTGGGGTCTTTGATGTTGTGAAGCTGCGTTTAACGATCTCAATGGCTTAAAGATTCTCGGTGATTTGACTCGCGACGACCACACGCGCATAAATTCATTGTTTTTTGATTCCTTCCGTGAAGTGAGATTGAATTATGTAAAAAGGATTCTTGGAATTTCAAGTGTGACAAGAGTTTTAACGCCTCAAAGAAGATAAGTACCTAATTTTTTTGGTTTAATCTTAATTGTCTTTATCTTAATGAAATGACCGTGTAATTGTCTAATTATATTGTTGATAATTTATTAATTATTTTTAAAGTAGAACTATTTCTCACCTATTTCGTTCAACTGTATCCGTCGCTTCAGTCTTCGGACGTTTAACCTAAAATTGTTAAAGAAAAAAATATATTAAAAAATGTGTTGCATTGGGCCAATTTTTCGGCGATTTGATCTTAAATATTTAATGACTTCAAGGAACTTGAATTGTAAATTGTAATCACATCCTCCCACCTATATTTGTTGAGGTCATTATAAAAACATGCATTCATGTTTATATATTTCGCCCCCATTTAAAGCGACATTTTCTTATACAATAATATTAATCTTAATCGACAATCTTCATCTTGAACGGCTTTGAGCTCTGTATATTTTTTGTTTTACAGTTTGTTTGTGTCAAATAAATTAGATAGGTATATTTAAGTAGATTCAGGATGTCAATTGAACGTTTAGCATTAATTATATGCATTCATTCAAATCTCCAAACTCCATTTGCCTGACTTGAAAGATGAGCTCTCGACAGAAGTGTGAAATTTATTGAAACTTTTGACACACCCGCATGCCGACGGCATCTGGTCAAGTGGCCATGGTTGACATATGGAAATCTAGTATTGTGAATTCTAGTTAGAAGAAATCCGGACATCCCTACACAATGTAAATGGTGTCAAAACTATTGGGCCAAGAAGACCGCTTTCAGTCATTTGAAAATAATGTGTGTTAGTTGTCATAGGGTACAAGTATGTTATATTTCATAAACATATTTCTGAATATGAAAGAATGCGTCACATTGTAGATTCGACAACAACAACAACAGCCAAATACAAGAAGTCAGGAAAAAGGGAACATTAAAAAAGTGGCCTCCATCTGTTTGTAATTTGGGCACCAACTCAATTTCGAGCGAATTCTAAAACAAACGTTTGGCATTTTAGGATTGAGTGCTCTCTTGAAACGACCATATTATACCAGAATTATGATTTGGTTAGTGCGTGTCAGGACCTTTAACCATATAGCATCTCAGAGGGTATTTCCTGGCGCACTGGCTTAACGGTTATGTGTGAACTGTGAGTATAAAGAAGTGGCTGTTTTTGTTCTATTGTGTTGGGTTGTCCCCTGTCGGGATCCCGCATACTTGACGTCCAATTGTTGCCTATATATATGCATATAAAGCGGCTGGGACAGATATTATTGGGCTTCACTATGGATTCTCGTGCAGCAGTTGTGAAACCGTCACTATTGCGGGTGGCGGCGGTGAATCCTTCGCCGTCTTAAGAGGGATTATTGTTTTACGCACCCGCATTAAGGGTCTTTTTTTTTTTGAACATCGGCCCCGAAGTCCTGCCTGTTTGTAATGGGATACACCAAAGTTTGCGTGCATTAACTGCATTAAATATGAAATAAAAACGTTTGCCACCCATTAATGTGAAGGTCAAAACAAAAAATTGGACAACCAACAGATTAAGAATTTAGTATACGTTCAAAGATAAGCTCCTAAAATCTTACACTTGTTTATTAAGACACATCAAGTATTCGATAACAAAACATGAGACGCGATGAAGATGAAAGCCAATTAAGTTCTCTTCACGGTTTTTTAATTTGTACACATAAATTGGGTACATAATTAATTTCTTCAGGTGTCAAAATAATTTTAAGCGCTGTGTAAATTCATAAAAAACAATAAAACTCATATAAAACTAATAATTCACTGAGCCGCCAGCATCAATTTGACGATATGGTGCGTTCTTAAAACATTTCCCACCCAGAACAAAGTGAACATAAACAAACAAACAAATAAAAAAAAAGATGAAAAACGTTTAATTTCTCTCAATTTCGTTTTCTCACATGCATATAAATGAAATTAAAAATTCGTAAAATCTTAAAAGACCCAACAGACGACATAGCCACACGAAGATATTGGTCCGCGTGCGCTACATGGAGGAGCTGGTACAGTATCAGATGAGGAGTATGTGTGATGTCTATTTATGCTCGTAATTTATGGCATAACTCTGAGTTCGAGATCTTGATAAGAGAATTAAATTTATATAAAAAAGTCATGCAAGAAAGACTGAATAACATTCTACTGTGTTTATGTTCATATGCAGGTTTCCTCTTTACGGCTTCACGGAGGACACCAATCAGTTTACATACACGAACGTCCCCAATATGTATAAAACTAGTGGTCCGCTTTTGTGTACAGCCGTATAAACAAAACAAACGGTCAGAAATATTACTCAAGAAGGAAGGAATTGCGCTGCAGACGCGCACACAAAAGGCCATATCAAAAGACCAATATTCTGCTCGATGTGTGTCCGGACAGAAGAACAAATAGGCGAGCATTAAAAGAAGAATAAGGTGTAAATCACCTTACATTTATTTCTCAGAGTTTTCACCCTTTTTTCTGATTTTGGGAGGAGGGAGGACTTCACCGGAGGTAAATGCACAAAATGTGAGACCTCAATTTGTTAGTTGAGTCAATCGTGTGAGCAAGCGGCGCGGCGCGGCGCGACGGCAGCGGCGGCGGCGGCCGACGTGACAAATTTAAATGATCTGCTGATATCGTTGTACATTGTTTGATTTGTCATTAGTTTGGATCAATTTGAAAGACACCACGGACGTCGTTTATCTGTTTCAGTGTGTTGTCATTAATCATCTCCGCCAAGTATAGCATTGAAAAGCGATTTTCAGCTCTTCTAACTTACAGTGTGGGAAATAATTTATTTGTGCGTATACATTCACATATTATGTTAATCTTTTACCAATATGCATATTAACAAGGATTGGCGATCCCGTTCATTGATTATTGATATACAAAAAAACTGCCGCTAGATGTTTGACAAATCGATGTAATTTACCAAAAAAAATTTCGCCATTAGATGTTTGTCTTAATCTCCCCACATATTTAAGTATTTTTCCAAAAGAATTTATCGACTGTTTTTTTGTTCAGAAATTTGTGAATTTGTCATGTTTAGTAAGTCGACATGAAGGACAGTATTTGAATGGTTGGCTTATACAACAAGCAAATTGGAGATTGGATGGATTAAAAATTGAATCCGCGTTGAAATTTAGGTTCAGATTAAACGGTCAACAATCTTAGATAGAGATTTTCAGTTATTTAAATTATGAAAGGCGTGTTTCAACAACATTGTTATGTGTTTATTAGGAGAATAATCGATTTAAACTGATTATAATTCACAATTATTTTGGACATTCAATTTCTATACATTGATATGTAAAATTTGTTTTAAAATTTTATTTAAACCTTGTGAAAAAGATTTTTATACGATTTTAATTTAAAATTTAAAAAGAAGAAGATGCTTCTTAT
>JANSTS010009915.1:38035-49513 GCA_026546915.1 Sylvicola fuscatus
GAAGCTGTCTGCCGTCGGAAATTTTATGCTTTGAATATAATGATAAATGAATGTATACCTTATAATAATCCAGCGTAGAAAAGTTATTGCACGGCACATTATACAACATAATTAAGAGAAAGCAAATCGATTGCTTATATCCTTGTTCCACAAAGATATTACTTATCCATTAAAGTCTTATTCACCACATAATTAAAACTGACACACAATCACTTTCATTGTTTCGCGATCACTTAATAAATGATAAGACGCACAAATAAACACTCAATAGATGATATGAGGACACTGTCGAAACCAGACTCTTTGAAAACCAGAAAATCGTTAACATATGTCCACTTATCAGCTGAAAACACAAAAACCGATAGCCAAACAAATTACCATAAATCACAATAAATAGTTTGATTAAATCGTCAAACTCACGCATGCGACGTGAACCGCGAGATACACTCTAATTCATTAACTCAAACGACCAAAAAAGTTAGACACTGCAATCGTATAAGTTGAAGCAGCTACTTCACGCGACACTGAACGAGTGGGGCGTACCAATAAGTGATGCTAAGTCGATTAAAATCGCATCAAAGAATTAAATTAATTGCCACTCTTTGGTTAATTAATGCACAATAATCCGATTTGATGGTAAATTAATTAAATTATTGGTTGACGGTGACAACCAGTTAACACGGAACGCCAGCCACACTGCTTGTGTGCTAGTCCAACTAAATTAGTTAAGCGTTGACTGGTAAATGGTGTGCGATGCGCGCGCGCATTATACTCCGCTGTTCGCCGCGTATTATTATTTCACTCGGCGCGAATGACGCGACGCGACGCGACGTGTGTGTTTGATTTGAACTATTCAGTGTGTGTACACTAGTGTGTGGTTTGGGGTGTGCAATGTGCATAAATCGCGCACAAACTGCGGTTCTCTCACTCTTGTGCGAGCATTTACTGCATATATGCTCGTAGTTACTGCGCGTACCGTTGCAACTTTAATGTATGATTGTATGGTGAGTTATGATTTATGACTATAAATATGCTTTTTGTAATCTTGAAAGCTTATTATGTGCCAATGGCTTATCAGTATTTGAATATTATTATTTACGACTACTTATTTAATATTCATAATTTTATATGCTCTTAGTTAGGGGAAACGTTTATTAAGCTTTCAGGATGAAGTTTAAATAAATGCCATTTATGAATGTTTAGTTAATATAATTGATTTTCAATATATTTGGACACAATTTTATCGATTAAGAACTGTTAAAATACCAGAATACTGCAAATTATATTTATTTCTTTAACGTTATCAACTTTCGGAAGGAATGAACAGGCAAGGCGATACGATACAATTTTTTATATATTTTTGGGCAATCACTTTTGAAGATGAGTAGTTTTCTGAAAACTCAACATGTTAAACTTCAGAAGGCGAACAAATAAACAGGTAACACTAATTTTAAGAGACTTAAGCCAGTCAAGCGGTCAATAATTGGTCAGTCTCGGATCCACAAAGTGAAGTAAAGAATAAACCCTTTATTATTCAATTTTTTAATTGCTAAGCAGAAGAGTTGAACCATATACCCTCAGTCAGCCGATGACAAGAACTTTTAGCAGATTTTGTGCAACCGATTGTCTTTAAACAAACTTTAAACAAAAGGAAATTTAAATTTTTATTAAAAAGTATCCTTTCAATGTTCATGAAATGACGTATAAGGTAATTGTTTCGTCTTTGTTAATTCGTTTCAAATCAAATGTGAAGAAAAAAGGAAGCCACATCGTTACATGTCTCCCAATTCCCACCAAAACATTTCAACCCCAAAAGAAATTGGGGGGTCCTGCGCAATGTGCGCGCTTGTTGACTCAATTGCGAACCCTATTGGTGCTGTGAGTTTGATATCCATTAAAATCCACGAGTAAACGTTGACGCCCTTCGGCATCGACGATATTTAGGGTAAACTGAATTCTTCTATTTGTCCTTTTTTGACTGATAAAGTGAAAGTACACTGTGAAAAAGTGCCACAACGATATTGTGAGAGAAAGTTTCCACACTGATTGTTCCATTTATAAAAATTAATCACAACATTTGAATTTATCAATAAAGTTCTACGAAAATTGTAGGAACTTTAGAAGAAATTGTTTTAAAAGAAGTTGACTTGTCGCGGATAAGCGCGCCTAATGCCTTAACTCCGAAGCCCTTCAACGTCTTTCTTCGAGACACCGTGCACGTAGAATATATATTTTTTTTTTACGATTTTATTTTTATTTCCGTCCGAATTACGCTGTGAACAGTAAATTTTGGTATATGTACAATTTGTACGTGTAAAGAAGGAAAGAAGTCGGATTCGTAAATGGGCTATGTTGGTAGGCCTCCTTTATTGGGAATTGTTGTGGCATCCAGTGAAAAATGAAATGAAGGAAACTTCCTCGGTATTGAATTACATACGTGCATGTACGCACTGCACTTTATTTTTTATTTTTGGGTCTCGCTGTATCTCTTTTATATATATTTATAAACTTTAAACAATGTTGTCTCCCGAAAACTTAAAAGAGACTACAATTAATTTTCCTCAACCCCATTCAACTGAAAGGGCTCGCCATGCGCTGCGGATGCATTGTCCTTTGCGCAGGTTCGTGTGTGAACGATTGCAGAATTATAAACGAAATTCGCTCGATGCGTAAACAAAACCTTGTCGAACCGGCATGGCATGACGTCTTTACTCGCATTTGCTGGAACGGCGGTCGTGCATTGGCAAAAATTGGCCAGCAGGTTCACCTGAATTAAATAATCGCCTTAAAGACAAATGTTGTATACATATGTATGTTGTGTGCACTCATTGGGTGTCTTGTTAATATTTAATCGGCAGACGCGAAAAGAAGGAACAAACTGCGTGTGTGGACGCTCTGTGGGTTTTGAATTGTGACGGTTGATTCGTTCGACTATGCGACACTTTTACGGCTTTAATTCGAGACGTGTGCCTTGATCAAAATTCTAATTCCTTTACTGAAATTAAGTTGAATCAATTGATTAAATATTCACGCGACATGTGTGTAAGGTGAGTAATTTTGTTTCAATGAAACATTTCATTTGCTTCACATCAGTTCATTTTAACGATCTATTGTCGGGCTGTTAGCCTTAACATTTCTTGAGCAGGTATTAATAATGTAAGGGTTTAGTTCTTAAATGTTAAAAAAAAACATATACTCTTAAGATTTCACTGCGATATACAAAGAAGAAAATAAGATATCTAATAATATTATAGTCAATGAACCTATTTTTAGATTCTTACATCTAAAATACCTTGGGACTCGATAACCGACATTTGTTTCCACTTCTTTTTTTCTGTCTTATCCAAAAAACTACTCCAGACGTTAAAACATTTACAAAATCGTTTTTTGCAGCAGAAGTTGGTCATAAAACACGTAGACAGGCCATATATGCGTAAATACTCTTATCGCAGCATCACCCGAACGTGGTTAGACCTACAGTTGCTTGCAAACGTGTCGTAAATCAAATGAAATAATTCCATAAACTAGAGCAAACTGCTCCCAAGGGACAATCACTGAATCAAGGACATAAATAACCTGTTTTTTACTTCCTAATTGCGTGCGTACGGTTTGCTTTGTTTAACTTACATGCCAAGGAAATGATTTAAATACCATCCCTGGCGTCTTCAGTGTACCTACTTAGCTACTATAAAGACGCAGCGCTGTGTTAATTTCTAATTTATGCCAAACAGTCGGGAGTTGCTTGGCCATGCAGAGTCCATGCTCTCTGCATGCTGCTGGGCTCCATGATGCGACGCGACACGGTGTTTATTTACATTAATATTGTTATTCGACGAAACAACCACCCACTCGACGTGGAATCGCGGCGGGCCGTGAACGCTAATCAAAGATGTGTGACAATCAACAGTTGAGTGCACGCGATGACACAAAACTGAAAACGCAGAACAGCGGAGTCGTTGCATTGTGGCGCGTCAACACAAGTAAATTGCATTGTTTGAATAACTATAATAGAAAGTCGCACAACACGGTGGTATAGTTCGCGGCTCGCGCATTTTATGAAAAGAAACGACAATTTTAGAGTGTCTCAGCACTGATAAATTGGATAATGGACATGAAGACGTCTGTAATATCAAATGAAATCATTAATCAGTATCCGGCGTGTTTATGGTACAATGGCACTTACATATAGCCAGGAGGTTAAGGGAAGTTTTAGCAGAGATCTTGGCGGCTTAGATGGCCTTTTCATGAGCTGCGCCATAGACGCGGCGACTATGCCAGCTAAGTATGTGTTTTGTATCTTGTGCAGTTTTATTTCTTTTAGGTTGGGTGGCTGCTTGCCGCATTCTCCTATGTACGATTGTATGCTGCTGAATTGTTTTATTTGTTGCGTTTACTTTTCATTGTTGCACGACGCAAAGTTGGCGTATTACGTCTCACAAATCTAATATTACTTGTGAGCCTGCGGGAAATAACCGCAGAGTCAGCGAGCGTGTCAACTTGGAAAAATTCCTTTTCATATCGCGTCTTTTCTATATCATTTTTATTTTTTTTTTTTTTTTTGCTTACAACTTTTTATTTACTATTTTTGTGCGGATTTTCTTGTACTATTGGCGAATGTTATGACTTATGGGCTTTTGTGCGGTTTCTTCAATGTGCAGCTACGTGGAAGCCACGACAAATTGGTGATTTCCGTTGCAGTTTTCAATTTGCAAATTGTTGGCAGTTGAATTTTTAAAAATACATAATTTTTTTATAATATTTTTTTAAACATCAATTAATCAATATGGCAACTGAAACCCTTACATTCACAACAAGTATAGAGATGAGCTCTTGAAGCTCCCGATTCCACTCGACTGTATACATTCAGGATAAAGTGTTTAATAAAATAAACATCCTGAATTGATTATGTTTACAAGTTGACACGAGTGTAAGACTCCAGCCAACACTACATCATCAACATTCATAAATAATCGCGCACGATCATTTTGATTATTCGCCATTTTCAATTCTCATTCTTGATTTTATTTCAGTTTACTTTATTATTATTCATGGTATTCGCTTCAGTGTCTCTTCTTTGTACAACATTTTAACTTCTTCAGTTTTTTTTTGTTGTTGTTTTTTTTTTATATAAATTTTGTTTTCTGAGTCGCTTTGTCGATCATTATCCAATCCGTGTGAACTTTTTGTCGCGCAGCAGAACTGTTGGCGCGGGTGACGTCACCAACGATCACCATAAAACCATTTATTCTACACTATTTGAATTATAGTAATGGGCTAAATTTGATGTGCAGAATACCTAATGGTGGGAAACAGTGTATAGACCGCCGATTCGATCTTGACTGGCGATAGGAAGATCTGCAATCGAGATAGAATATGATTCACACGCATATCGGGACCATTTAACAATATCGTCAACGACAATAATTATTATTTTATGTTTTGCAGCTGCCGCGATTAAAATAGAGCCTCTTAAATTTTAATAGTTCTTAAGATCTTACTGTACAACGCCAATCAACATTTAATAAATATTCTTATATAAACATGCGTGAAATATTTCTGATCTTCCAAAAGATAATTTTGTTTATTTATAATTTTTATACATTTGTCCGTTTAGCGGGCAGTGCATCTTTTGTTTAAACGAATTACAATAAATTCTTAGAGAACAGCTCTTCTTAACTCCCACAATTCGATGAATTCGATAAAATTACAGTTTTATTTGAATTGGTAATGTGTTTCATAACAATAAAACTGATTATATTCTTGATCTTGATTTGATTTAAGATGTGTTAGATTGAAGTGATTACTTTTCTGGAGACCGATAAAAGAAAAGCAATTAGGCCTGATTTTAGAATCAATAAAGATTAATTAAATTGTGTAAAGACAAATAAATAAAAGGACACCATGGAGATGCATCCAATAGTAGTACATAGCGTGCACTAATCAAATTCATTTCCATTAAACTGTGTTGCTATCTTCTTCACATAATTAATGATATCTCCCAAGAAATTCTTTATCAAGGTTGTACTTAAGATCTCTTTCTTTTGAACAGCTTGTTAAATTATTAAATGATGTTCATTTCACAGACACTTTAAGGTATATTTATAAAACTATGCAACAGATTAACACTCAGCATATGGTAACTGAGGACACAGGCGGAGGGTTGAGGGAGGTTGAGATTAGCGGAGATAGCAACACTTTAAACAAGAGTGTAAAGAAAGTTGAATTAATATTGAAACAAAAACATGAAGGGAAACAGGAATTTTAGCAGTACAACAAAACAACTAAGCGTTAAATTAGATGACACGAGGCGCTGTTGTATGCGCGGATGTGGGACCAAAGTGTTGCCTCGCGATCTTCTGTGCGCAAACGTAAGTTGGCGTTCTTCTGCTGGCCGTCTCAGTAATTTCGATATATGCAAAACATATTCAGTGCCAGGCACATGTGCGGTGCCGGGCGCGATCCACCGTCCACACTCCACACACGGTCCATATGAGGCGACAGTGTGCGCGTGTAAATTAGTCGTATAAGGCGAACGGGCCGCGGGGAAGACACGCAGAAGGGTTAAGCACAACAACACAAATTTACGTATAATCAATTAAAGCAAACGCGAGAACAAATTATCTGAGAATCAATAAATATCTCGGGGGAGAGGTGAGCATGCTAAATACACGATGTTTAACAAGATCTTATCTGCGATGGGACAGGTCGTGTAAGATTCCTTTTTTCCCTCACATTGGTTTACTGTTTCTTTGTTTCCTTGTTTATTTGTGTGTCAGTTTTGTTTCTTGATTCATTTTTTTATCGGTTCATGCTCACATATTCCTCATTTTCTTGGTGTTTCTCGTAAAGTTCTTGG
The DNA here is from genome assembly GCA_026546915.1 of Sylvicola fuscatus. Lineage (NCBI taxonomy): Eukaryota > Metazoa > Arthropoda > Insecta > Diptera > Anisopodidae > Sylvicola > Sylvicola fuscatus. The sequence continues at coordinate 44,892 of JANSTS010009915.1, forward strand.
ACGAGTGCGCAAATGGCAAATGCTTTGCCACAATATTAACGATTCTCGCTAAATAATGACCAATGCCACTTATGTTTATTATCAATCTGATTGTGTTCATTAATTGTGCAAATTTTGCAGGTAAGTGTCGCTTGTGCACGTGTGCAATTTTCGGACAAAGGTTTGACACTTATTCCGGGAATGTCTATTAGAAAAAGTTCCAGCCAAGCGTCCTTGCCGCGAATTTAAAACCCAACAACGGCTTCAACGTGTTCATTTTGTGGTCCTCTTTGTCTTTAATTAGGCTATCTATCTATCTTATTAAAATGCCACCTCGGAGTCACACAAGCTGAGTTATTGAACTGAAAAAGGGAAGAATGCTCAGCCATGGAGAAGACCATGCCACAGAGAAACAGAGGAAAAAAAAATACCAGTAAAATGGTCAAATTTGTCACCTGAAGCGTAAACAAAATGAGGAATCTTAAATATATGACATGCTATAAAAGAACTCTATTCCCAATTTATACATCGAAGATCTCTGATAGTCTTCGCCACAGACGACAAGGCACAAGGCGATCCACGGTGCGGTGTCTCGACCGCACAGTCCACACAGACCTTGTAGATAATTCACATTTGTGAGACTGTCTGTCTCATGTGTTAGGTCTTAAATTATATTTGTTTGCTTTTTAAACACCTAGGCATTTTATTATATCATCTCGATGGAAGCGTGAAGCGCCACTGCTCCACCCTAAAATCGGTGTGTCATATAAATGCCCGAAAATCAGAGACGCGCGGACATTATTTATACACCGTATTCATAGACAAAGCTTCAAATTACATGTCAGTTGACACAAAACGATGCAGCACATTTCTCCAGCGCTGGGACGGCCAACCAATTTACAATAACTTCCCAATTTTAATTTCATATCGCGGTGGCGCGGCACTCGATGACGATGATGCAGCTATTTGTCAGTTTGGCGTTCAAGACCCTCTTAATTGATCGTGATTTAGAGAGTGTAGCTCATCCACAGCTAAAAAACCTCAAAATGTATATTTACGCGAAAAGAAACCCAATGCCACATAACCAGACTGAAGCTGAACATGATCCCATTTGGCCCTCGAAAGCGACACAAATGTAAACACAACAAATATCCAGACGGTGCACACGGAGAACGAGGGAATCGAAACTCGCGTGCTGCTCATTCTGGGTGTTTGTAATTATTGTCTGATGTTTGGAGATTATAAATCAGTTTCGGGATCTGCTTCCGTTTTTTGCGCCTATTTTCGAACGCAAGCGCGCACGCACCTTTAGTTCAGGGAAATGTTTTTCTGGAACAAAAAACAAACGCGGTTGGCGCAGCAAGAAAACTCAAGAATTATGTAAAGTAGAATGACATTTATCCTGTGCATATCCTGTAAGGTGACAGAAAAACAAATTTCATACACCACTTTCACGTCATCCGTGTTTTTATTCTCTATCGAGTTTTTTGTAATTGGCAATTTTGACACAAACCGTGTGCAAGACTTCTTTCGGTGACATCGACTGCTCGTCCTGGCAGATGTTCAGAATGCGACCGCACTCCAGCACAAAGTACTCCAATTCCTTTTTGTCCATGCGGTGCTTACCATCGCCGGATTCATCCTCGGCTACAGCCAAACATTTGTTAGTCAGCTGCGCCAATTGGGCACGCTCCGAACTGAAAGCTTCGTCCAAATCGAAAAGCTCCAGCGGCGGACTGGGCAGGTCACTGAACACCGGCTGGAATACCTGCAATTTTGCAATTACATAAACAATTAGTTACCAAACTCAGTCAATCAGTCATTGCATAATAAATATATCATTTAGCAATCGCGGCGATTGCCAATCGATTTTCGACAGGCAAAAGATATCATTGAAAACCGTTACCCTTTTGCTACTCTTAACATCTGCGCAATAAAAACGACTGAAATCGATACAATTCGTTATTTGCTTTTTTCTGTCGTCTCAATCCACATATCAATAGAATGAGTTCATTCAAAAATATTATATATTATTGGAGGCATGTATGTTGTGCGATTGATTTAGCGACTGCCGACCATCAACATGTTGTGTGGAGCAGAGCAACTTCCATTTTGTGCGAACAAACTCACCGCAAGCTGAAGTGGTGGCAGTGGAATCTCAAATTGCGGTTTGATGATCTTGAGCGGCTCATACTGAACGCCGAGTTTCTCATATGTGTCAACCACGTCCCGCAGCAGATCGTTGCTGATCGAATGCAATCGCATATCGAACATTTTCTTGAAGTCGGCCGGAATATCACAATACGTCGACTCGAACAGACACATCTTGGGCTGCTCGGCGAGGAAAATGGTGTCCGGCACTAGCTTGTTGTCATTAATGTCAATGTCACCAAAGTCCAATGCTGAGAACTGCGTGTCATTTTCCATCAGCAATTTCGTTAGGTACTCCCAAATTGCCATGTTTGTCTCCTCGGTTATGTACTTGTCCTGGAACATGTGACCAGAACCAATGGCCAGCAGCTTGCCGTTGTTTTGATTGCAAAAATAGCCGACTATTGGACGGTTGTAGGGATAGACGACGGGACCAGTTGTCATTAGAATGTTGGACGGAGATGTGACATTCAGTGTGGCTCCATATGGATAAACAAACTGGAAATCAATTAATTACTCGAATTTCATAGAAATGTTTCATGAAAATTTACTTGGATTTTGTATTTTTCATCAGAAAATTCAAAGGGTATTTTGCTGATTGGCTGATTAAGAAGATTCTTCCACATTGTTTCACACACAACTCCTCCACTTATCATGCATTCTTTTGGGTGAAAGTATTTATAGTAATTTGGACGAACCACCGAATCTGTAAAAAGGAATCAATGTTTAAAAACATGTTTGATAAAATTTATTCTACAGACACTCACCACTGTTAACAGTCATCCCGAACTCTTCTAACAAAAAGTTTATATTGGTATTGAAGTCCTTTTCACCACCCTCTCCCATCAGCACCAGCAGTTTACCACCATTGTCCACGTACGACTTTAAATTATGGAATTCATCTTCTGTAAACTTTTCTTGCGACCCTGCCAGTACGAATAATGTTGGACTCTTCAGGACTTCCGCTTTAATTTCTTTATCGTTTCTAAAAAAAATATTTTTAGTTATAGAATTTGTAGTTAATTAAAAAATTGTAATTATTTCACAAACGTTTCGACTCGGTAACTTGTCTTCAACTTTCTGTGCACTGTTTTGTAGCTGTCTGGAAGCTGAAACATCTCATTTTTTGAGGTGTTAAACACCACTAGAGCACCTTGTTGAGTTATCATAATTAATTTTTTAAATTTATGTTATTTTCAATATTAATTTTGAGAAATTTATTAAGATTATATTGTAACTGGTTTAGCTCTTTGTGTGAGTTAAGGGTTTGTGTTTGCAGGAGTCGCCATGGCAACTAGTTAAGTGTTCGGTCTACCATAACGATGAATTGATTATTGAGCCTGCGCGGAGAAATATTAATAGATTCTAGCAGATTTTATTAAATTCAACAACTGTACAGTAGAATTTTTTTTTTTTTTAATTATTCTGATCAAAATCGCTCAAAACTACTCATTTATGAGCCAGAAATTATGAAATTGACATTTGCCAGAATTGCCATCAGCAGTCTTGCAATTTCGTTAGTCTCAAGAATAAACTTTCTTGTTTCTCTGTTTCTTTAGCTAATTAGTATAAATATATTGCCTTTAATCTGGCATCACCTTGTCTTAAAATATTTATACTCAATCATCACTCATTCGAATTTCTTCTATAATTTGATTGCAATTAGAGCATTTTATCCTTCAAGCAAGGAAAATATTACTTTGAAATGTCTATCAGCATGCTAGTTGGAGCTTTCATTTTCCCTTGACGTAATTCCTGTAGCTTGTTTGACAAAATTGAATTCTTTAGAGTTCATCCTATATTCCTGAATCTATTTATTTGAGATGAATACGCGAAGACGTGTGTGGTTTTGTAGAATTAACATGTGGAACTTCAACACTGAAGTCGTCAAAGGCTAACGATGAAATGCAAACAAACTTTAAGTTAAAAATTGGCAGTGTGACGTGGTGAGAGAGAAAAACGATTTCCATTATGCTGTATCGGCATGTGTTTCTTTAAGAAATTACCAGAAGGAAAATGATCTTCTTCCGCATGTGTTTTCCTCACCGAAGTCAATCTCTGTTGCCGTTTGCCACTTATCCATATTTGGATACATCCCAGTCACACAAAGAGTCATATTGTGTGTTTTTACAATAGACAATTCAGATGCGATTGAAGATCTATTCTTTGGGATTCGGAGACGCCTCAATGGTTTCCCTTGTCATTTAGCTTTGGCGCACATTTTAAAGCCACACAGCGGTGCGCTAAGAAAGGGGTTCCGTTATTGACTTAGGACATATGACGTTGTGTATCGAGTGCGCATTTTGTGTTTGTTTACCATTTCAATGCGGTGAAACTCAACTGTTACTTTCTTTTGCTTATTTTCATATACGCCCAAATGATAATAATTAACTAATGTTTTGTTATGAACATTTACTTTCTAAACACTGCAACTTGGAACATGTCAAGATGAAATTTACATTTTCAGTTTCTGACAGTTAAAATGTATCAAT
>JANSTS010009926.1:25231-48303 GCA_026546915.1 Sylvicola fuscatus
TACATCACGTTTCCAACCACCAAACCAACTAATGGGATGACAATCGCCTCATGTAATCGAATTCGGAAGAGGCCTGTTCAACCACGTGGTTAATGTTACAGGAAAACAAATTTAATTATTATTTTCTTGACCTGAGGTCATCCAGTTATTCTTATCAAATCTAGAGGTTTAGTTTTTTTAGGCAATGGTTCATTTTATTTCACATAAATCTAAATTTTTAAATACATATATTTAATATTTACAGTTAATTCACTAAAACAAGTTCAATAAGATCTCTGAGCGTCTTATTTTTAGATAAAGTCTATGTGCACACAAATTTCGTCAAGACACAAAACATATAGCAACTATTGAAACTATACAGCACTAGTAACTTAATGCAGAGACTTAAGACACTCAACTAGTAAGATTTGACTAGGACTTTTCAACAAAACAAAAAAAAATTGTTAATCTTAAATACCGATCAGAGTAATCGTTCGTGTTTCACTTTAGATGTAAAGACATCATAACCCAGAGAGATTGTGTTGTCATAAAGGACTCGATACTTTGTGGGCAACCATAAGAAATTGATGATTTGCGCTGGCGGCCAGACAACCCACTCGGCGGCGTACAGTTTCCACGCTTTCTGTTTGATCTCTTCAATAATGTCCGTTTTGTTACTCTGCTCCAGCACGCCCAGCGTCAGGAAGAATGTTGAAATGACAATAGGTGAACAGATAAACTGATCGAGAACAACTTTTTTCGCCACAACTCTCAGTGTTCGTTCTGGAAGTCGTTTATCCAGAAACTTGTACCAAAAGTGACATACAACACCGACTGTGCCACCTGATATTGCCATGTGCTCTGTCCGTTGGCGGCTGTACTTGTTTATGTCGCCGGTGTAGATCTCGTACTTTTGCTCAAGACAGTCGCCTACAGTTGACAAACTGATTGAGATAAAGAGGTTTGTCCACAGAAGATATTTATCGGTAAAGGCACGTTTTTGAAGGTGTCGCAATTTTCTTACTGGATATGTGCGTGAGATTAATGAGATGATTCGTCTGTACTGTGATGGTAGTTGCATTTCTTGGGAATGACGGTGGTTTGGTGGGATTTGTTGAAAGACTGTGGCACAATTTAGGTTGATTCCTTTTTATAAACAAAGGTAAGATAACTCGGATTTTAAATGTTTAATGTCAAAATACTCACGGAAGCGGATTTGTTTAATCTTGATAAGGTAAACTGAATATAGAAAACTAGTTAATTAAACATTTTAAAGAATTTTACTTGAAATTATTGTGGAAATAAATAAAAAAGCATGCTAATCCGTGAGCTCTTAAAGGCGAACTGACATCTGTCAGTCGCATTGGGCCAATATCCAAATTTGTTTGTTAGGTTGCACAACCTGATCCAGTTCGCATTATAAAAACTAATAAAGTTGTCTAAAATTAGAATTTGTTTGTATTTAATCCGATTAAATTTAGTATTCTACGTGTTATTTGTTAAAATCTTTTCCATTAAACTGTCGTGGTTTGATAGCGTGGCCAAAAGTCCCTTCTCATTCAATGGCTTGCCACCGTCTGAATAATCAATGTTTTCACTCAACAAGTTTGTCATTTTTCCGGCAACTGAGTTCAAGATTGCATTCCCGGCGCAAATATCCCATTTTTTGATAATTGTTTTGTGAATGTACGCAGTTGCATTATTATAAATGACTTGGAGCACCTTGTAGCCTGGAAAAGGAGAATATTTGAGTTTAGAAGAGGTTTAACCAAGATTTCACAGAACAAACCTGCTCCACCGGCTGGAATTACACGAGTATTTTCTCCAAAAGTCTTCTTAGCGAATTCCATAACATCGCCAGTATGCGATCGAGACACAATAATCGTTGGGGGATTCTTAGCTGCTTTCTCGTCCCTTTTGATTTTCAGCAAATCCTCAGAATGAGCCCGTCCATCCCATGACCACGTCGTCTTACCAGTGAATGGATTATGAATAACGCCAATAACCGGTCGACCTTTTACCGCAACACAAACCATTGTCGTCACATACTCAAAAAGGCGCTCTGCAAATCAATAAATGTAAAACCAAACTCATCCAATAAATCAAAAAAAAAAAAAACAAACCGGTAAATTCTTGTGTAGCATCTAACGGATCAATCCAAACTTTGACATCCTCAATATTAACATCCTCGTCCTCTATGGAAATGGTCTCCTGCAGCACTGTAGGATCCAAATCGAACGGCTTCACATCAGGACACTTGCTCTTTGGTACATCCTCCTCTGAAATGATTTCCAACTTCGGAAAGATTCGCTGCAATCCAATTTGCATGGCACAGTGTGACTTTAAGTCAGCATCTGTGATAGGGTCGTTGGCTCCCTCCTTGGTTTTGCCTTTACTTTTCTCGTTGATGTTGGACGATTTGGATACCAACAAGACTTCGGCGCCTCCTCTTTGAGCCGCTTGAATCGAGCCTATCAACAGCTTTCGCAGGTTTATCTGATTCGGATTCTTAACGACGCTGTAGTGATACTCGTCGTTAGAGGAGCTCTTACCCACCATCAGGTAGTACACCACCATCAGCAGGATGCAAAACATGATAAGCATGCCGCATCGGTTTATTTTTATGGAGCCGCCAAGATTCATTCTGATGACACTTTATTTGTTACCACGTTTTTGGTGTTAATTGAAGTATTTACACAAGTTGTCCCATCTTAAACTGAAGATCTGGCAAATATTGTTTGTACTTTAAACGCGCGATGATCACCGTCAGCGATTAACCAAAGGCGATTCTATTGACAAGCAAACAAAATAGGTGACGGATTGACAATCAATATTTTGAAAGATATTAGTGTCAAAATAATGTTTTAGGAATCAAAAATAATAAGCTGACATATTCCAGTGGTGCCTCACACGAACTTTTTAATGTAGCCGCAAAAACTGAGGGTTTTAGAAAAATAATTAAAAAATAATAATAGATAATATTTGATATGTTTAATATTATTATTAGTTTGGGTTTTATAGATTTGGAACAAAGATGACAACCGTGCAAAATCAAAAGTGAATTTTGGTCTGCCGGTATTTTAATATTTAAAATCCTAAAAACTAAATCGAAAAATTAAAGCTAATTAATTTTTCATGTAAGGATAATAAAATAAATATTTTTAAGCCATTCGATGATTTTTTGTTTGAAAATCTATTGTAGTTTGGTGAGTTGTTAATAACTGTTGATTATTGGTGCTAGGTTCATACTTGTGGTGTTCTCTATAGGTTATCTGCTTCAAGTATCATATACTAATCAAATTACCAAAGAAGTGTTCTAGAGAAGTTCAAAATGTGTGAAATAAATGATAAATTGCGTATTTTGTGTCTTCATGGATACTATCAAAATGGGCCAAGCTTTAAATCTAAGCTAGGATCATTCAGGAAAATGATTGGTAAATATGCAGAATTGATATTCATCACTGCGCCCCACAAAGCACCAGCACCACCTGGATCAGTAAAAGAAGACGATGACTATCGAGGATGGTGGTTTAACAAAGATGACGGCACTTTTAAAGGATCCAACGAAAACGGCCCAGCAATTGGCTTCGAGGAGAGTGTTCGGCTAGTTGAGGATACATGGAATAACGAGGGTCCGTTTCATGGAATTTTAGGATTCTCACAAGGAGCCTGTTTTGTTGGACTTTTGTGTACTTTAGTTGAACAAGGAAGTAAGAAATAATTCTTTTAAATCAGTAACATACATTTTACGTTAAATTTTTGTTTGTAGTTTGTACCATAAGACCACAATTTGCTGTCATGGCTTCAGGATTTAAGTCTCTCAGTCTTGTTCATAAAAACTACTATGAATACAAAGTAAATATTCCTGCCTTATTTGTGATTGGAGAAAGTGACGCCATAATTACTAAGGAGATGAGTGCTGCTTTGGTTATGACATTTGAAAATTCCGAGATTGTACTTCATCCTGGTGGACATTATTTGCCGGCGACTGCAAAAGAACGTCAGCGTTTTACGCATTTCTTTAGAGAACGACTTCAAGAGCATCTGGAAACGTTAGAGCTGCAACGAGCTGTCAATGTAATCGGAGAAGATTGCGAAGAAGAGTCTGATTAAAATAAAACAGCTATTTTTTTTATTCAGCGTAGTCTTCTTTAAGTTTGTATTTCCAAACAAGTTACAGAATTCAGATAATCAATAACCTTAGCCTTATGCGGTAACGTAAGTCGTCAATAATTTAGTTGTAAGAAATAGCCATTAGTTTATTTTTAAATAATTACCAAATAATAACAAAAATATTTGCAGATTTATTAACCATAATTGGCTCAAGTGAGACGTTTTGTTCAATACTAGCCACTCATGACAAAATATGAAACCAAAATATTTGTTTTTTAAGAATAAGTTGTCCAAGATAAGATTAAAACAATTAGAAAAATTTACAAAGCAAGAAGAGAATATCCCAAAAAAAAATTCGATGCGTAAATTAAAGAATTGTGATTTTTATGTTTTTCTTTTTTAAATGATCATAACATATAAATGATTTAAGCAACTTGCTCCTGACCATTAGCGGCCTCTTGAGTCTTCATAACATCTGGTAGATCAGGAGGCGAAGAGTATGGTGTGATTTCTAGCTCCTCAAACTCGCCGTTTTCATTCCGTACGGCCAGATCCAGTTGAGCTGGCGCCTGTGCTTTCGCCGAAACGACAGTTATTCCATAGTCTTGTAGTTGTTTGTCATCTGACATCACAACACCTGCCTGATTGAACAAGCACTGGTCCTGTGGCCGCACCTTCAATATACCTACAACACCAAAAAATTCCAAATAAAGATCAAGTTTCATTTAATCAAAAAATTAAACAAAAATCTAACCTCAAATCACAAATTAAAACAAATTCTACATATATGTATAAATTGTTGCTATGTCATTTAAACATGCAAGAGTCGAAGAAAAATAAATTTCTTACCCTCAATGGACTGCTTCAGCTCCTTCACTGTGGTGTTATCTTTGGCGTCTGTGAAGATTGTGGTTTTCTTCCTTCTAATCATCAAGAAAATATCCTGCAAACATTGATTTTAAGGTTAAATTATAATAAAAAATATCATTGCACATAATTATTAGAGTTCATTCTAATCTGATGTTATACATAAATCTTGAAATGTAAATGGCCAAAGTTCAAAATCAAAATTGCTGCTAATAACAATGGTTTTCGATTTTAATTGCAGTCAAATAACAAGGTAACTCACCATTTTTGTTAGTTAATTGTTTTGAACGCTTTAATTACTCTGGAAAATAATTGCAGAACGTGGGAAACAAACACAAAACTTAAATAGAGAGCGGCTGCAATGCTATTGCTTTCAATTTTATAAACTTTTGATCATTTTTTTCTAGACACTTAATTCTCAAAGAAATTATATAGAATGTACAATTATATAGAATATATTTAATTATATATCTCAAACTATTATGATCAATTCCATTGGGAGTATTTGTGACACAGGAATATATATACATAAGATGACAATTGATCTGAGTACACTGAAAATTTAACATTTTGTGCTCTGAGTAATCCATTTTTTTGGATGTTAATTTATTTTAGATTAAAAATAATGCAAATAGACTTAAGGATTATTATAAAATATTTAAAATAATTTTTAAGAAATAATAATACAGGTAAATATAACGAAGTTTATTTAAAATTTATAAACATGATTAAAAATTATCAACTAGATGCTTTGATAACTAAAATCAAACAATTATAAAACGCGGATTTAATTTTTTAAAACGCAACAGTTGTCCAACATATCTTATTTTCTTTAATTAAGTTAAAACTATTTAATTACCAATGGGTTGCAACAATAATAATATTTCTTTTCCATTTTTGATCTTGTAAAATAAGTATAAATACAAGAAAATCGATCAATTTCATTTCAAATGAAATTGAAAATAATTTCTTTAACCACATTTATGATTTATGTATAAAATGTTATATCTGGATCATGCGCGCTTTGTACATTATCTGGGACGTATTACTTAGAGGATGTAAAAATTATTTTCGCCCTGATTGTCAAATTTACACGTTTTATCAATAAACTGTTCACTGGTAATATAAAATTAGTAAAAATTAAGGAATAGTTTTCTTTTTGGGAATTTAATTTCTTTAGTCGTGTTGAAAAGGAATTGAAAGGGAACTTAAATAAAATTAAAGTGAATTTAAGGTTTTTTGAGTGTAATTCGTGAATTTGTTCTTGTTTTAATATCTAATTATAACATAAAATTGTTGTCGAATTTATGTAGAAAATCTAAACTCCTAAATGCAATTTAATAAGTAAAAGCTTATTTCAGTTGCGAAAAGTTTTTATATTAAAAGTTGTTGTGCATCTTGGATATAAAACACACGCGCGCGTCGCAGTAGAAAAACCATAACAGCTGAGCTTTCCATTGAAATTGAAAAATCGATCCACTTTTGTGCCACATTAAAGAGCGTAAATTTTGTATAAACAAGTTAAATAAAAATAAATGTTTTGTTATGCTCTTCAGGAAAAAAATGAATTTATTGAGCTTCTTCATTCATAAAAAAAATTATATAAATTTAAAACGTAAAAGATATTAAAGTGTGAACTTAAAATCTGTGAATGCTTAGTGTAAATATTCTTTAAGACAAGTTTAAATAATCATATTGCACCGCTTACATTCAACATAACGCTTTTTGGATTTTCATTCGTCATTTTACCATTCTGATTTCAACCAACTTAAATTGGGAAAGAACTGCGGTGAATAATAAGTAGAAATCAATAAAAAAAGGTGACAAAGCTGATTGGGGAAAAAATATTATGCTTTCAAAACGTGCACTAATCCTGAATGAACCGTAAGTTTACATTGTTTACCTTTTTTTGTGTTGTAACTCGTATCATTGTCTAAAAAATGTTTAAGATGTTTTTAAAGAAAGTCCTCTCATTTTACTAATAAAATGTTTGCGCAAATGCGTTGAATTGGCATCCAAACGTTCAGGGCCAGATTTACATAATTTTTTCAACAAACAATAACTGCGTCACAATTGTTTACTTTCACAAGAATTCATTTAAGAATTAAATTATCATTCATAAAGTCATAATTGTTGTATCGATCATTGCATTTAAGTTTACGCATATTTTGCAACATTAACAGCAAGTGATCACAGCTAAAATGATGAATAAAAACATTTTAAAAGCACTCTTACGTTAGTGAAGATAAACGATTGCCTCTTAAAGATAATGATCCTTCTCTGTTTGGGATTGTGGTCAAAGTGAAGTTTTGATTTCATATAAAATTCTTGAAGTAACATCAAAGATACAGCTAAACTGACATGAGTGCCTTACTCAACTCAATCAGATACCTGACAGGGAGTGCCAACAATGGTGCTGGTAACTTTGATGGTAGAGTCCCCAAACGAGGTAATTATTTTTCCAATAGAAAATAAAATTCGCTTCAATACACCTTATAGTTCAATAAATCACTGTAATCACTGAAAAATTCTTAGCGCAGTTCGTTAGATTATGGCTCGATTCATCTAAGCTTAAATGAGGATTTTTAGCAATATCTTTCATCAACTCTTAAACGGCTTATAAGTTAAATTACTTATCAAATTCATGTTTTTTACGATGCAAATAAAGATAAAGAATAGTATTTCATTTACACTCAGGAAGTGGTGATATGAGGCTGAAAATGTCGGTGGAATCACCCGCTAAGAGTGAATCGTCTTCAGACAAAATGAATAGTTCTTCAGACTTCAACCAATGGCTGCATGCAATGAAAATGGTAGCTAGATTGCCGGGCGGAATGCCACCGGAATTCCGAAAAAAGGTAAAGCAATTCATGTGTTATTCACAATCATCAAATTGACCAGTAAATAAATTGAAAAGCTGTGGCTCGCATTGGCGGAAAAATATCTGCAAACCAAAGACGTGGAGTGGTCGAAGGAGGAAGCCAAATGCATGTGTGATCAATGGCGAGAAGATGATGAGGAATTGGGTATTCAAATCGTTAAGGTATGATAAAAATAAATAATTTTAAACTCATAAAAATTAATTATTGAATTTCTCATTTAAGGATTTGCATAGAACTGGATCTAGCTTATTTTCCGGCCCAGCAGGATCTCTAAACCAAGGCAAATTAAAGCGAGTGCTTCTGGGCTACGCCAGATGGAACCCTGAAGTTGGTTATTGCCAAGTAAGAATAAAATAAAATTTATACTCGTAATATCGAATAAAAACAATTTTCCAAATAACTTCAGGGATTCAATATGCTGGGAGCCATCATTTTACAAGTAATGGACAGATGTGAAGTTGACTCCATCAAAGTAATGATCTACCTAATCGAAGGCGTCCTACCTCCGGGATATTTTTGTGGTTCATTAAGTGGACTGCAAGCGGACATGGCAGTGTTTCGAGATATTCTTGCTACAAAACTTCCAAAATTAGCGAGGCACTTGCAAAGACTTCAAGGACCGACCGGTGAAGGTTTATCAACAGTACATTTTTTGCTATTATTTTTTTCATCAAATCCTTTTAACTTTCAAGCCTCAGGATCGTTCGAACCTCCATTGACAAACGTTTTTACAATGCAATGGTTCCTAACATTATTTTGCACATGTTTGCCGATTAGCTGTGTTCTGCGTGTTTGGGATTTGATATTAATTGAAGGAAGCGATGTTTTGCTTCGAACTGCTCTAGCCATTTGGAGTCTTTTGGAAGAGTTAGTTTTTTTTAGACTTAACAAAAAAAATTACAAATATATTTTTTCTCCGACCCTCTAGCCGCATAATTTCCACTAAAACCGCTGACGATTTTTATTGCAAAATGGGAATTTTGTCTGGTGAACTACTCAACGGACATTTAATTGATTCAAATGGATTGATACACCGAGTCGTCGAGCTAGGACCGATTCAAGAACTCCAAAAAATGAGGGATAAACATTTGTATAACGTCGGACCTTGGCGAGACAAGAAAGGGTTAAAGTATGTTTTACAAAAAGCCGCAAATGCAATATTCTAAATTTTTTTGTTTTTTTTTTAGACTTTATTATTCAGATGAAGAAGGAGAGTCTGATGATGATTCCCGTTTAGCTGTGACGACCGCTTGGGGAGTTTTCGGAAATCGACGAGGATCAGCAAGCACTATTCCGAATCGGCCAGCATCTGACAATAAAGACAAAATCGCCTTAGACATTTCATTGTTGAAAAAACAATATGACCGGCTCCGCGAGCGCCAGCGTCAAGCTCATATAATTTTAACAGCAGCTTGTGCCCGTCAAACATCCAGTCAACAAACCACCTCAGTGAATCCCGTGAATCATCTTTTGGTTGGAAGAAATGCACTTGTGACAAAAGGCAAGCGAATGGGTCCCTTGCCGGGGTCGATACCACCGGCACGAAAAGTTATGCCGGCAACTAAGCAGGTGAAAACTCAGGCAGTAAAACAGACTAAACGGGGAGAAACGCTCCACTGGAAAGACACTGATACAGCGAAAAAGCGAAAAAACAGTTTAAAGTGGAGAGACATCGACAAAATCGAAATACCAACCACCAATAAGCCTAGTCTGGACGACGATGTAATGAATACTTTTGATGTTAAGCGTTCCTCCAGTGTCGCATCGTCAATCAGTAGTCACTCGGAAAAATCACAGTCGCAAGCATCGTCGTCAACACCGCGAAAGAAAAGCGAATCATCTTCCTACAGTGAGGATGAGGACGAAGATGCGAATTCTAGTACAAGCACGAGCCTGTGTGATGATGATATTGACCAAAGTATATCTTCCGTAGAGCCTAGTCCACGCCGTCGACGAGTGACAGACATTGCAGTGCCTGAGCCTAGCAAATTAGATGAATTTGTATTTGCGAGAATCGACGAAGAACAGATCCTGTGTAGTGCAGTACCTGAGTCCGACTCAAATATTTGTCAATCGCTTTCAACTAAAGATGAAGATGTGAAGGACATTGTTTTTTCAATAAACACACTGGATTTGCTGGATGTGAAAGAAATTGATTTGATTGATGTTACCACAGATGATTCCAAGTCAGGAATTCAAGGCTCACCCCTTAAAGATGAAACCGAATCTGTGTTCAATTTAAACAGCCAGTTACTTGATTGTTCACATGATTTAGAAGGCAATAATGGAATGGTTCCTACTATCACTCCTACAAATGAACAAGAAGATTCGAATTCAGGTGATAGATATTGTTTTAGAAAATCATTGATTGATTTTGATTTAGATACCCTCAAGTATCCTCCAATAGTAGAATCATCCGCATCGTCTTTTGTCAACGTTTCCTCCACTAATGATATTTCGGACAGGGATGATATTTTAGTAATTTTGGATCAACTCAAGGATGATAGACTAGTCGAGGAGACAAGCAAAAGCTGCACAAAAGAAATTGTGTCCGAAATAGATGTAGAAGCAAGTGAAGAATCCGTTAAAGAATTGCGTCAACAATCGCCAAAAACTCCAATAGAATTGGAATATGACTTATTTGAAAAGGCTATAGATCTTAAAGACGATAATCAATCAGTGTCAAAAAATGATACCTGGCAACATTCAGTTACAGGTCAAACAACAATCAAGTCGCCTAATGACGAATGCCACAATCACCCAGAAAATTCTCTATCACCTCTTTCACCAACTGATGCTATATCCTTTGTTGTTTGTCCTGCTGACGACAATATTTCCGAACAACCTCAATCGACGGAAGTTTTGAAATTAGACCATGAATGCATAGAATCGAGCTTAGATGATAGACAATTAGAACTGAGTGATCCAACTGTTATTGATTCACTGTCACCATTCATAATTGTAAGCACAAGTCAATTATCGCCAATCGCGGATATTTCTCAATACTTAAGTACGTCTAGCATTAGCCCATTGAAAACCCCATCATCCTATGTCCATTATTCTGACCTATTAGCGAGTACGTCCAGTAGTGTTTCATTAGAACAAAAGACTACAGATTATGAAGTGAGCGACGAAGGAGTTACAAATGAATATTTCGAAAGGGTAAATGCACCAGAACGTCCAAATCGTCTTGACCTTAACTCATTTATCTATGAGCCATATATGCCCAGAGAAGAAATATCTCTTAAATACGAGGCTGATGCTAAGACGTTAACGTCAGATAGAGTTCATGGCTTAAACAGCCCACTAGATATTATTCCAGCGGATAACAATGATGACGTTTCAGTTGTATCAGATCTGGATAAAGCCAGAGAAAATATTGATGTAATAAAAAATGATGTTGGATCAATTAAATTTACCAACGAACGGGCAAATAATTTAAGGCAAAAGTCATTTTCATTTGATGAACCTTTAAAAGCCAAGGAAAATTTTAGGCCAACATCTTGCCCTGAAGTCTCCGGTAATGAGAGCAAATCGGAGAGAGTATTAAAGATGATTGAGGAGAATTCAATAATTTTGCATCAAATTTTGAGGAAAAATTCTATTACAATCGATCATAGTTCAAAAGATGATACGATTCTGGAAGGAATAACATCCAAATCGCCAGTGAGCTCTAGAAGGAGCACACCAACGCACAGTGAAAGACAATTTCCGGATATAGTTGATATTCTAGAAAAAGTCAAAGATTCTTTCACTGAAAATACAACTATATTAGAATCTAAAAACGATAGAATAAAGTTTGAAACTGCTCATTCCGATGACCTAAAGATAGAACCGAAAGTATTGGAAAGTCTAAAGGAAAATATTTTCAAGTTAGAGGCAGATATCTGCAAAGAGTTTCAAACGCTTGAAGCTGAAATTCAAGATATTCAGACATCCTCATTATCCGACGAACGTTGTCAAGGATCAAAACCAATGGAGACCCTTTTTGAGTCTGACAAATTAATAGAATCTTTAGATGCAATAAAAAAACTTACCTCCAGTCCTGAAATGAAATCTGCAGAACAAAAAAGTAAAAGATCAAGCTACATTGACTTAGATGATCCTGCATTTGTTAAAGAAAGTGAAAACGTTACAGCTACAATTTCTTCAATAAAAAATACAATAAAATCGATTGATTCGCTATGCCAAGATGATAATCATTCAGGTTTCTTTAAACGTGAAACTTCAGTAGAGTTTATAAACAGGTCGTATGAACGAACATCTGACACAGAGAAATCTCCAGTCAGAATAAGACCTCCAACATTAATAATCGGGCCATTTGCAAGAGAATCGTTGGAAATCAATGGAGCATCAGATATGTCAGATAATAAAATTGGTAATTGTGACGATCTAACAGCTTCAAGTCGATTTTCTCGTGATCATCGAAGAGAGCCATCTCCACGTAGACACCGAACCGAAAATCGTGAGGAACATGCCAGTCGTTTAGGACGTATCTCTCCCAAAGAAAGTGAAAAGTCTGTGCAAAATTTTAGTGATTTAGATAGTATAATTTCAAATTACAGAACTTCTGCTTCTACCAAGGGAACTTATGATAATTATAATAAACTTTTAGATAACAGAGACCATAAAAATGGACGCCACTTTTTTGACTCAAAATTGGATAGCAGGGATAGAAATACCGAACTGAACACATGTTTAACCAAACTCTCGCCAACATTTGCGTGTAAAAAGAGTCCGGATGTTCAACCGATCCGTCATACGACAGTAACATCCACCCTATATGACCGATATTTGTCACATAAGGCTGAAAGAATTACTCGCATTGATAAGTCGCCACCGTCTCCAACACCAAATTATTCCTACTTGGAAAATCTTCGTTTACCATCCAGCGACAGAAGTTCGAAATCGGCTGAAACATCACCATTACGCAGTGCCACCACTGGTCCTATCATCACACCAACATCATCAATGCCTCCATTTGGTGGAAGAATTGATCAGTTCACCTACAACTTTAGTGGATCTGGAGGTCGAATGGACCAGCAAGTAAAGAGCTGCGATAACATACCAAAACGAGTAACATCAGACTCTTGTTATTCTCCAATGCCAAACAAACCAATGAAGCCTTCTGATGTTAGCGCAAGCGTAGAAAACAAAAAAAAATCTGATACGTTGTCGCCTTCTAAGTAAAACCTCTATTTTCGTATATAACATTTAACCATCTTTAAAACTTTGGGAATATGTACTTGTATAGTGTAATGTAAACAAATAATCCACCTTCATTCGTGTTTTCCTTTAAAAAAATAATTAATTACCTATAAATACCAAAAATTAAATATTTTGCCATTTGTTGTTTATGTTTCCCTGTTACTTAAACTTAACATGAAAATATTGTATTAAATATTAAAGTCTTCTCGAAATAAACCAAAGATTCGTGTACTTTTGTTTAATTGCAATTATTCCTAATTTTTGAGCTCGTGTGGTCTTCTTATCGAAAGTAAAATGACTGCTGGGGGCCTGAGATAACTACAACGCAGAAATGTATATTAGGTTATCAATTATTGACCTCCTTATGTTATAAGATCATGTCTTATTGTTTCTGACATTCGTAGCAACTTCTATTTTATTCAAAGAAAATAAGAAAAATTATTTTATCCCTAAGGATTATATTTTTTTTCAAAAAAAGATGTTTTTCCCTAGGAAAACGCAAAAGAAAGAAAACGAAAACCATAATTTTCAACAATTTAAGTACAACAATTTCCGGAGGACAGTGTTCAACAGGCGAGCTGTAATCATTTTATTCATAATTTTGCGATAAGAATTTGAATCTTTAAGAGTCTGATCGACCCAAAAATGATCATTTGTTGACTAGTCGCCAACGGGAAACATTCGAAAGAATAAAAGTGTTTCCATTTAAAAAACGGTATAAGTTTTAAAAAAGTAATTAAAAAAAAATTGTGTTACAAGATGCAGCGTTCTCTGTTTGGGATAGCAAAAAATGTGGCGAAAATTCAAGAAAAGAAAGTCCTTGACCAATTAAGATCATTGGCGACTGTTAAAGAGATATTTCCCAATAAAACCGATTTTCCAGCCCGTCATATTGGCCCAAGGAAGACTGATGTTGTGGCTATGTTGGATTTACTTGGATTTAAGGTAAATTCCTATTATTTTCGATTTGAAACATCTTTGTGAATTTGTTTTTACTACGACAAAATTTATTTTACTTTCAGTCGCTAGATGAATTAACTGACAAAGCAGTTCCTTCCAATATCCAGCTTAAGAGAGACTTAGAACTCGACGAACCATTAAGTGAGTATATTTTAGAGTAGAACAAAAGTAACTAATACTTAAGTACATAATTCTTCTATAAGCAACGAATTTTTCGATTAAAAACCGCGAAGGTCATGGGTTATCACAATTTTATTAAACATCAATGGCACATATTTTAAGATTACCCCCTGCGAATGTGAACTTTCAATAATAATCTCTTGACTGAATATTTCAGATGAACATGAGCTTATAGATAGGGCGCGTCACATCGCACACAAAAACCAGATATGGAGATCTTACATCGGCATGGGATATCACAACTGCTACGTACCTCACACTATTTTACGGAACATTTTCGAGAATCCAGGATGGACCACCCAATACACACCTTACCAACCGGAAATTGCCCAGGGTCGTTTGGAATCACTCCTAAATTATCAAACTCTTGTGAGTGAAATGACCGGATTAGATGTGGCTAATGCCTCGTTGCTGGACGAAGGAACAGCTGCAGCCGAGGCAATGAGCTTATGCCATCGAGAGAATAAGCGCACCAAGATGTATGTGTCCGATAAGATCCATCCTCAGACGTTGTCTGTTGTTCAGACAAGATGCTTTGCTCTTGGATTGGACGTTGTTGTGGGTCCAATTGATAAAGTGGATTTGGCTAGTCGTGAGATCTCTGGCATTTTGATTCAGTATCCAGATACATTAGGAAACGTTAAGGATTATGGTGCCGTTGGCAAAGAGGCTAAGAAAAATGGGGTAATTTGTTATATATACAAATCTTTGTTTATTAAGAAAAAACTCAATACATAATTTGATTCGCAGACATTGGTAGTGTACGCCACAGATTTGTTAGCTCTGACCCTGTTGCGACCCCCGGCTGAGTTTGGTGCAGATATTGCAATTGGAACATCTCAAAGGCTTGGCGTTCCACTGGGATATGGTGGCCCACACGCTGGATTTTTCGCTTGCAAGCAAAAGCTTGTACGGCTAATGCCAGGAAGAATGATTGGAGTAACAAGAGATATGGATGGTCATGACGCTTATAGATTAGCTCTGCAAACTAGGGAACAGCACATTCGCAGGGACAAAGCTACCAGCAATATTTGCACAGCCCAAGCGTTACTTGCCAATATGTCTGCCATGTACGCCGTTTACCATGGCGCTGATGGTTTGAAAGAAATCGCAAATAAAATTCATCACTCAGCTTTGACGCTATCCGAGGGTCTTTCTGAAGCTGGTCACACCGTTGGCAATAAAGTATTTTTCGATACTTTGCATATAATTCCCAATAATGATCTGACAACTGAAGAAATCCGTAAACGTGCTGAAGAGAAACACATAAACTTCAGATACTTTGCGGATGGTTCCATTGGAATTTCTTTGGACGAAACTGTCAAGACATCAGATTTGGATGACATAATGTGGGTTTTTAAGTGTGCCACGGTTCAGGAAGTTCTTGAAAAAACTGATGTTATGAGAAATTCAATTCACACCACAACATTTAACAGGACTTCAGAGTTCTTGAAGCATCCTGTCTTCAGCAGTTATCAAAGTGAGTCCAAAATGGTGAGATACATGAAAAAGCTGGAAAATAAAGACATTTCACTTGTGCACTCCATGATTCCACTTGGCTCCTGCACAATGAAGTTGAATTCAACAACAGAAATGATTCCGTGCTCGTTTAGACATTTTACTGACATCCATCCGTTTGCGCCGGTGGAACAGGCAATTGGATATCATCAACTCTTTAAAGAACTGGAGAAAGATTTGTGTGAAATCACTGGCTATGATAACATCTCATTCCAACCGAACAGTGGTGCTCAAGGAGAATACGCTGGACTACGAGCGATCCGCGGTTACCACGAAGCTCAAGGCAATGGTAATCGAAACATTTGCTTGATTCCGATGAGCGCCCATGGAACTAATCCTGCCTCTGCCCAAATGGCTGGCATGAAAGTACAACCGATCCGAGTACATGCATCGGATGGTAGCATTGATATGTACCATCTAAAGGAAAAACTAGATCAACACAGCAAAGACGTTTCATGTTTTATGATCACCTATCCGTCCACAAATGGAATATTCGAAGAAACTGTGGGTGATATTTGCCAGATGGTGCATCAACATGGAGGACAAGTCTATCTTGATGGAGCTAATATGAATGCACAAGTTGGACTGTGTCGTCCTGGTGATTATGGAAGTGACGTTTCCCATTTGAATCTTCACAAGACATTTTGCATTCCTCATGGAGGTGGAGGACCTGGAATGGGACCAATTGGTGTAAAAAAACATCTAACCCCATTCTTGCCTGGTCATCCAGTTATTGATCCAATGGCATTTATGGGTGATGAAAGTCAAAGTTTCGGCGTTGTCAGTGCAGCACCGTACGGTAGTTCAGCTATTCTGCCCATATCTTGGGCATATATTAAATTGATGGGCGGACGTGGCCTTAAACGAGCTACTCAAGTCGCAATATTAAATGCCAATTACATGTCTAAGAAACTTGAGAATCATTACAAAACCCTCTACAAGGCTCCAAAGACTGGATTAGTTGCTCACGAGTTTATTGTCGATATAAGGGATCTTAAGAAAACCGCCAATATTGAGGCTGTCGACATTGCAAAGAGGTTGATGGATTATGGATTCCACGCACCGACTATGTCTTGGCCAGTAGCTGGAACCTTGATGATTGAACCAACTGAGTCTGAAGATAAGGAAGAATTGGATAGATTCTGTGAGGCAATGATTTCCATTCGGAATGAAATTAGAGATATTGAAGAAGGACGAATGGATCCTCTGAAGAATCCATTGAAAATGGCTCCGCACACACAAAAACAAATTGTGTCCAGTGAATGGAATAGACCTTACTCCAGGCAACAGGCAGTATTCCCAGCGGTAAAAAATATAAAAAAGTTTTTTGGGTAGAAAATAATTTTTTTTTTTTGCAGCCATTTGTTAAGCATGACTCCAAAATGTGGCCAACCGTGGGACGAATTGATGATGTTTTTGGCGACAAGCATTTAGTCTGTACCTGCCCGCCGATGCTACCGGATTATTAAATTATCCTGCATGTTGATTTTTACACATTTTAAATTATTAATTAAATTTAAATAAAAAGATTATTATCTAGAATGAATAATTATACTTTTTCATTATATTGAATAAACGATTAGGAATTTATAAGAGGATAAATATGTTTCAAAGTATAGTACAATTACTTAATTACTAATTACTATCTAATCAATATGGCAATTTATTTGTGCTTCCACAAAAAAATGGAAAAAAAAATCAATTAAAAAACTTGGAATTCGCAAAAACGCAGAGCCCAATTTCGATTTTGGTCCTATCCTTCAAAGTTATTTTCTTAAACCTAAAAATGTATGATTATGGGATAAAAACCATACCTATTGTAGAAAAAACATAAATTTAATCACAATAAGGACTATTTTGTTTTAATATTTATGACTTCCATGCAAGAAAAAGCAAAAACGTCTAAGACAACATTATATATGTTACATTTTTTATGAATGTCAAAGATTAGGAGAGTGGAGAGTGGAGACTATTGTCGCACTTGCGAGTGTTCAAAATTAAGTGAATAGGAAATTGAAATAGGAATTCAATTGCGACGCGCTTCAGACTTGACGTTTCTAAAAACACGGTCGGCATTGATATAATTGTTTAAAATAATTAATTCTAACGTTTTGTATTCATTTGATTTGCATAAGGTAAGTCTTATATTTATAAAAATTCTCAGAAGAAAGAGAAAATTTGTAGTTTTGCTATTGGTATTGCAAATTATCATTAGTTATTGATTTTGTTTATATAGGTTATGTTGCACAGCGCATGCATTAACTGCATTCGTTTATTGTTATTACGCATCAGTTCATACCTATAGCAACGCAATTTGTTTCGTATTATAATCATTTTTATATTTTTTTCATTGAAAAAAAAAAGAAATACTTTTAAACAACTGCGTCACCATGAAAATCGAGGAGGTCAAAAGTACGGTTCGTACCCAGCGTATTGCCGCTCACAGTCACATCAAGGCGCTAGGACTAGATGACAATGGCGTACCTTCGCACATTGGAGGCGGTTTGGTTGGTCAAGTGATCGCTAGAGAGGTTCATATCAAAAAATAATATTTTACTAGAAAATATAATCAATTGAGGTTATGTCACAGGCTGCCGGCATAGTTGTGGATCTCATCAAATCAAAAAAGATGTCTGGACGCGCACTTCTGCTGGCCGGTCCCCCTGGCACTGGAAAGACCGCCATCGCCCTAGCTATTTCCCAAGAGTTGGGCAACAAAGTGCCATTCTGCCCAATGGTGGGTTCTGAAGTATACAGCAGCGAAATTAAAAAGACCGAAGTTTTGATGGAGAACTTTCGCCGTTCAATCGGATTGCGTATTCGCGAAACGAAGGAAGTATACGAAGGGGAAGTAACAGAATTGACACCGGTTGAAACGGAAAGTCCAATGGGTGGATATGCTAAGACAATTAGCAATGTTGTCATTGGCTTGAAAACCGCCAAAGGAACTAAACAACTGAAATTGGATCCCAGTATTTATGAAGCGATGCAAAAAGAAAAGGTTGAAGTTGGCGATGTTATTTACATTGAAGCTAATAGCGGCGCTGTAAAGCGTCAAGGAAGAAGTGATACATTTGCCACAGAATTTGATTTGGAGACAGAGGAGTATGTACCATTGCCAAAAGGAGATGTTCACAAGAAGAAAGAAGTGATTCAAGATGTCACTTTACATGATTTGGACTCTGCAAATGCCCGACCTCAAGGTGGTCAGGATGTTCTCTCGGTGATGGGACAATTGATGAGGCCACGCAAAACTGAAATTACTGGTAATAATTTGTTTTTTCTTCCAAATCTTATTATTTTTTCTAACAATTCTTTATTTCAGATAAACTTCGTATGGAAATAAACAAAATCGTCAACAAGTACATTGACCAGGGAATTGCGGAATTAGTGCCAGGAGTTTTGTTTATCGATGAAGTTCATATGCTTGATCTAGAGACATTTACCTATTTACACAAATCGTTGGAGTCGACAATTGCCCCAATCGTTATTTTCGCCACAAATCGTGGCCGTTGTACTATCAGGTTAGGAATTATGCAATCCTGGTTAGTACTATTTTATTCTGTCTTATAATTTCAGAGGAACTGACGATATTATTGCACCACATGGCATTCCGCTCGATCTGTTGGATCGTCTTCTTATCATTCGCACTTCTCCCTACAACGTTTCGGAAATCGAACAAATCATCAAGTTACGCGCCCAGACAGAGGGATTGCAGATTGAGGAATCTGCCATTTCCGCGTTGAGCGAAATCGGTAGCACCACGACACTTCGCTATGCTGTGCAACTATTGACGCCGGCATACCAAACATCTAAGGTCAATGGACGTACCTCCATAACCAGGGAAGATGTGGTTGATGTCAATTCCTTGTTCTTAGATGCAAAGCGATCTGCTAAACATCTTTCCGCTGTGGATAACAAGTTTATGCTCTAATTTTTTTACCACGTTAACATAATTAATAAATATAATCTTTTCACTTGAATACATTAACTTTATTTCTCTTGAACATTTAACATGAATTTTCGTAAACAAAACAAAGGTTTGCTTATATGCGAATATATATAAAATCCAAAAATGCTCAAATCGAGATTCGAGAATCAAAAAAAATTGACATAGACATATATATATAGGATTGATTTTATTTTCAGTTTTATACATATCAAGCTGACCATCAGCAATATATAGAAATATTATGTATGCAGCAAGCGATCTTAAAACAAAAGTGAGTTATTTTTCGTGCGTAGGCTGTTTTGTCGAAAATCACTGAAAGATTTGTGTGTTAAACGTTGAGAAAGTGCAGCGCTGAGAATTTCCGGTGAAGTTTAGTGCAGTTTTAATGAAGACCTCAATTGCTTGTCAAGTCTGTTTGAAGTAGCAGACTGCAACGTACAAACGAACAATTAAAATCGGCCAGATTGGAGTCCAATTGGGGTAAACGCACACATACGGTCGACACACGGCATCTTGCACACCACGCTAGTCAGTGTACGTAGAGAAATTAACATGTGTTGCTATATATAATATAAGGCTAAGAAGCTGTATAAAAATGTGTGGGTGACGTAATTCGTAGCGCCTATCTTATATATGTATAGAAATCTTTGTGTATGGTTTTTTAAAGAAAAGAAAAGCATTAAAATCTGTGCAAATAACAGCGGGTGAAAAAAACGTGAAAACTCAGAGGGTGGATTACCTTCACCTATGCCATTTAAGATCAGAACAAATCATGTAAGCTTTTATAGTTTCTGTTTTTATTATAAGTGCATTCCAAGTTACCAATGTTTTAATGTGTCTGGGTGATGGGTCTGCCCCACGGATTTTCAAAGGCGTCTGCCCACGATCGCCGTGGTTTTGAGTGCGAACATTTCACAACTGAAGGTATTTCACCACCTAAAATTATTTAATTTGCCAGAAATCAATTGTTTAATTCAACGAATAAAGATTTCGTGTTGGTATTGAATTGTATGACGACGATCTTTGCAACATTAGTTCTGCTTTCTGAGTAATGAGTTGTCGCAATTTTCCTGGTATTTGGCATGCTTCATTGGTCTGTTTGAATTTAAGTGGGAGGATCCGGCGATTACCATACTTACTTTTGTATTTATTACAACTCAAGATTAGGATTAATTTATTAATGATTAAAAACAAATTAAAAATTTAATTTCTATACATTAAAATATCTACACAGAAGAAAATTACGATATCTCAGTTTTTTTGGAAAGTTAAATCCATACATTTACTGTAATAATATTAATTATGTTAATCTCTTTTATGGCCATTAAGATGTTTTACTTTATATATCACCCACAGCTTTGAGTTTGACCAAAATTTTGTTTTTTTTAATTTTTATATGTCAAGCTACATAATTAAAACTCAGTGAAATAAACATTTAATTGGAATGTTTCCAAATAAAACTGTTATCGGTTAAATTAAAATCATTTTTATAAACAAAAAAATTCATTTCTGCATCTTATTGTTGTGCATCTTAATTTTGGTATCTACATAAGGCATTACATTGTTTGTGAAAATCCTTGAACTAAAGTAAGTACATAATCTTAAAAAAGGTTATTGACAAAATATCTGAATCGTTTTTTTTTAACAGTCTTCTTGACTTTTAACAATTGTGAATTAATTTTGTAATTATTTTTGTCACAGCGTGATACTTATCTAAATAATTTGTTTTCATTTCAATATGATATACATATTTATTGTTTTTGTAAAATACTTTATTTTAAATGAAAACAAAAAAAACGTCACTCTTTGACTTCGGTTTTTTTTTTATTAATAACGGATACGCAAATAAAGCTTTACAAAACGATTTTTTATGTTCGCTACTTTGCAAAATACAAATTGGAATGTTGTAAATTGTTAGGCGTCAGCAATATTTTTGTCTTTGTCAGCTTTTTTTTCTTAAAAATTATAGAAAACAAACGGTACAGTTGCAATAAAGAAAATATTGGATTGTAATACGCCGACATTTGTATATTTAAACATTCAAAACTCATGTGTCGTTATCGAATGCAAGCGTTAAAAAATAATCAACGTTTTCTCATTCTCCTACGAAACACTAACGAATTGGCTAAGTTGAATTTTCTTAAATCTCGCGTGATGATTTCCTATGCAAATGGCGCTGTTACACATAGAAACAAATTTGTAACGCATATTTCACAAGGTGATTTCAAATATTTGCAATTGACAAAATACCGATTTACACATTGAGTCGTATCTGACGGCGCAAAAGAAAGAAAAACCGTCTTCGGGAAATTCTTAGGGACCCATAATTAATTAAACTAAGTACATTTTATTAGTGAAAATTAGAAAATACGGCATTTGAAGATGCGATCGCACCCTATCGAACCGAACGAAACAAATACAGCAAAGCGCTGAAGCCGAAAGATTTTGTCCGAAAATATCACATTCCCTTTCTGTCTATTTTAGTCTCAAGAATTGAAAATTTCTCTACGCTATCCACATATCGTGCATCAACAACCCAAGTGTCAAGCGTTGTAAACTTTAAATTCACTGCTAAAGGAATATGTAGGAAATAGGAAATCAGTCCATAAGAAAAAACATTTTTCAAGTGAGATTCAAATTCAAAATAATAAGTTAAATCGTGAAAGTCCGTTTAACAGTTTCTTGTAGTTCTAGTTTTGATAAAATGTCCGAAAGTTGAAAGTTTCTACATTGCAAAATTCGTTCAGAAATAGAAGAAAAAAAGTCTTGTGCAATTATTCCATACAAACTGGACAGTTAAATGTTTAGGTTATAGTTTAACTACCGGAAAATCGCGAAAATTACACCTAACTCAGTGCGTTTTTATTTTTTGGGAACTGTTAAAAACTATTGCATGTGCCACTTGAGTTGAACATTTCAAGACTTTTGAGCTCTTTGAGCTAATTAAATTAAATTAAGTTACAAATTAATGCAAAGGAGTCAGTTTTTTGTGCATTACTTTATTGAGTATAAATTTTCCGAAAATGAAGATTTAAATATAAAGACATTGGCTTCGTAAGAAAATGGAGCTAATTTAAAAATAGCGCCGCCTTAGTGTGGGTTTGAAAGAAAATTTATCGTGTGTAGTGTGTAAATACAATTTACATATGCGTATATATGCATTATACATATGAGCATTGTATGTAAAATAATTTTCTTTAAATGATAGACTCTTCGCGAGCACTTCCTGTGAATCTGTGAAAGTTTACCTAATAGTCGACTATATTATATATTTACCTTGATAAATAATTTTGTACACACAACATCTTGAGACTCAAGTGCAGGGCCTTTGCATGCACGCAAGTTTAAAAGTAGTTAAGTGAACTATTGTGATTACTGATTACTACTTTTTTTTTGCCTTTTACACGTATGAA
>JANSTS010009926.1:48403-70700 GCA_026546915.1 Sylvicola fuscatus
GTGAACTATTGTGATTACTGATTACTACTTTTTTTTTGCCTTTTACACGTATGAAAATCTTGTATTGCTGCGTAAGAAAATAATTTTTTCACAAAATGGCGGAAGCTAAATAAAAATATCTGCAGCAGAGTTTAAAACTGAGAAATTATTTTTCATTGCCGTTTGTACTTCCTTAAACATTTATTTTCAGTTAATTTTTTAATTTTTTTGTTAGTGTTATGGTTAAAATAATTGTTTTTAATAATTTTCCTTAATGAGGAAAAGCAAAATAAGAATTTTTAAGATAAAAAATCCCCATTAAGATTTTTGTAATTTTTATTATGTCTTTTTTTGGACAGAAAACTCACCAGTTTTAGGTTCTATTAACAAAATGGTGATAGAGGATACAGAGAAATTGCCGGCGCAATCAAAGGCGATGCCGGCGCCAGCCAACATTGACAACATAATGAGCGGAATCAGCAACACCGGTAGTGTCAAAATGAACAATCACAGAAAAAAATTACGACAAAGGTAACTGTTTTAATGATCACAAAGAGTTTTATTTTAATTATCGATTTTTCTTTGCTTAGATTCGATATAATAAAGAAACTTGGACAAGGTACATACGGTAAAGTTCAACTGGGAATAAATAAAGAAACTGGTCAAGAAGTTGCCATTAAAACAATCAAAAAATGCAAGATTGAAACCGAAGCTGATCTTATTCGCATTCGCAGGGAAGTTCAGATCATGAGTTCGGTCCAACATCCCAATATTATCCATATTTATGAAGGTAATTGCATATTAAGAATTCCAAAAAATTGTTTTCCATTTATTGTTGTGAATTGACAGTTTTTGAAAACCGCGAAAAGATGGTTTTGGTCATGGAGTTTGCTGCTGGTGGCGAACTCTACGACTATCTGTCGGAGAGAAAAGTGTTATCTGAAGATGAGGCCAGACGTGTATTCAGACAAATCTCGACAGCTGTTTATTATTGCCACAAACATAAAATTTGCCATCGCGATCTCAAATTAGAAAATATCTTGTTGGACGAGACTGGTAACGCAAAGGTAAAAGTATTTGCTGATGTGCATCATTGAGATTGTTGAATAATTTTCAAATTGTGAATTGTTTAGATTGCTGATTTTGGCCTGTCTAATGTGTTTGATGAGCAGCGACAGTTGGCGACTTTTTGTGGATCACCACTGTACGCTTCGCCAGAGATTGTCAAAGGCACACCATATCAAGGCCCCGAAGTAGACTGTTGGTCACTCGGTGTATTATTATACACTTTGGTCTATGGGGCGATGCCATTTGATGGATCCAATTTTAAGCGGCTTGTTAAACAAATCAGCTCTGGAGACTACTATGAGCCCAAAAAACCTTCGCCTGCTTCGCCATTAATTCGCGAAATGTTGACGGTCTGTCCAAAAAGACGTGCCACTATCGAAAATATTTGTAACCATTGGTAAGGTTAAACAATTTTCGTTTTGCACAGAAAAATAAACCAAATTTTCCTGCAGGTGGGTAAATGAAGGATACAAAGAGTCCTGTCTAGATTTAGCTGAAGAACTTGCCAATCAAACTCCCGTCAGATTAGATGTACTGCTGTCATTAGCACCACCATCCGTGACAGCAGATCAATTAGTTGTACCTGGGCCAATGGAAGAAGCTAAACCAGCTGAACGAGTAGCCAGAAGTCACTCCGTTGGTTCAATTCGCGATATGGGCAACACAGAAGCAGAGCGTCGCATTTTGGATATGGTAGCTGCTGGTGGCGAAGCAGCTTTGGCGCCTTCACCCACTAGAACCATCACACCCAATGAGAGTCCTGCTCAGCCCAAACGAAAACTTGAGTCGACTGTATCAACTGAAATGGTAGCCGGTGGTGCGAAAAAAAAGGAAAAGTCAGTTGTGCCCCTTAAAAGTGATCCGTCGAAAATGTCGGTGGCGGAAGACATGGAAGTCGAAACGGAATCCCCGGAAGAAAAACATGTCCAAGGTGTATCAAGTGATCAAAAATGGAATGATAGCACTTTAAAGGAGCCCGAAAGTTTGGATAAAATCCAAACAAGTAACGAACCACCGAAAGTGGAGAAGAGTCAGACCAAAGTTTTAAGCAAAGAACAAATTGCACCAAAAGCTGAAGGGGAAGTTGCCACATCTAACGAGAGTGGCGCCTTGGAGGAAGATGAAAAGATGCTATCAGATCGAAAAAACAGTCTTCCAGAAGATAGCCTAACTAAAAATAATGAACGGCGTAGATCGCGAATTTTCGAAACTGCAGAGAAATTCCAAAATTTAAATAATCAAACCAGTGATAAACCGAAAAAGTTTGTTATACCAGGTGTAAGTGTTGGCAGTTTCAAGAAAGAGTTTGAGCGCAAAGCTTCACTGACCAGTGCTCCTACGGCAGCTGAGAGAAAAGCATTGGAAAAACGGAATGAAAATTCCTGTCAGTCGTCAAGCCGGAAAAGCAGTTTGGACGATAAGTCTGAATCTGTTAATGTGCCAGTAGAAGAAACTCTTGTGCAAAAGTCAAACAGCTCGGAGTCGCAGCCATTGAAACAGACTGAAAGTAAATGCTCGCTAGAAAATTTCTCTCTTGAAGATGCGCGTCGCTCAATGGAAAACTCTATTGCATTACTGAATCAAGCAAAGACGGAATCCAACAATGACTTGGACCAGCTATGTGCACAAACGGAGGACGTGGCTGTATCTGACAATAGCAATGATCGCCAGAAACAGTTGAAATTAGCTAGAGAAACTATTGGTAACGCCATTAAACCAGGAAGATTATGTATGGGTATGATTTTTGTGTTTTCTTTTCATTTAAAGGAACGGAAAGTAACGAAAATTCAACTTTTGAAGGTGTTCGCAAACCTCCAGTGCCATTTGGACTAAATGGACGTTCTGTCTCAGGAAGTGTAGTGCCATCATCGACATTAGGTCTGCATGGTGATATGAAGATGCGTTTAAAAGTCGGGCCCGACCCAGCAGATATTCGCACAGCAAATTTCTCTGTGTCATCACCTGAACATCACTTATATGATAAGGATTCATCAAATCAACCTAAACGTATGGACTTTTTGTTTATAAATATTTACTCTAATAAGTTTTTTTTAAATCTCATTTAGTGTCAGCAATTGGGGCTGGCGTGGCAGACCCACAAAATAATAACATGAAAACTTCAAGAGCCGAAATCACATTGAAATCAGCAACCTTGCCACGACGCAAGTCGACTAAATCGGAAATTCAATTTGAATTGAAGCCAAAGATGATGCAACCGTCAATGAGGTTCCAGACCGAGGTGCAACATCAATTGTCCGACCTTCGCAGCGCTCCAATCCGCGAACACACAGTACCATATAGTCCACTGGATATGCAGAATCGCTCCAGCAGCTTAGAACCACAAAAGGAACATGTTATTCCCATTCAAAGGCCTCAGTCAAACTATAGTCGCACGAGCTCAAGTTCATTTAGGTAAACATATTTTATTTTTATTTTTTTATGTTTTAATAATTGTCGACAAATAGACCAACATTATCACGTCAATCAACCAACGAGAGTGACACTGAATCCACAACTACACTCAACACAGCGTCTCAATCAACTTTAACCGGTGCTAAGAGTGGCACTTCGCAGCCAATCAAAAAGAGTCCACGCGAATTTATTATACCAATTGCTGTCGAGGGCGGTGGTTTCTTGACTCCACGTGCTGGAAGCTTGGAGCCATCTGAATCGAACAGCACTGCTGGAGGATCTTTCACAAGCCGGATAAGTCGCCCAAGAAGAATTGGGTAATAATCCACCAATATATTTTATTGAGTTTGCATGTACTTATTATTTATACCACGTAGGTCTTTGCTGAATGATCGAGATTCTGAAGATGACAGTCCATTCTCACGTCTTCATCGTCATACGTCACTGAATCGTGATGGAGACATCGACGAACAGCCGCGTTTCGCGATGCATCGGTTAAGAAGCACTCGACCAATTAAGAAGATTACATCTGATCCGAACGATTCGGTGAGCTCCGGTGAAGAAGACGACGATGATGGCTTCGAAATACTGACGGCCGAGAATCTTTTCTCAACTTTACTCTCTAGGGTAATGGAAAAAGCAAAATAAGTTTGTCCTTCTGTTAATGTCACTGTTATGTTTGTCGTTATAGGTCCGTGCCCTTACCAATCGGCTAAATGTAAACAACGATCCAACATCTAGTTTTCCAAGTTCCCGCATAATGAGCAACTTGCGTCAACCACACAGCTCCTTTTGGCATGATGACCCCTTTGCAAGGTACTTTTCTTAATTGTTTCACTTATACTCATGAATGATGTGCCAGTTGAGAAAGACTGCGAAAATTCAAAAGGACTTTGAAGCTTTAGCAGTAGCTGCAAATTGTTTTATTTTAATATTTTATTAACGTTTCTTTTAAAAGTATGTGCGTGTGAGTTCTTTTTTACATACTAATCGCTTACTAATTTATTTGACATTTGTTTGACTCATCCTCAACCACCAGCAAGCATTACAGTTATACTTATAGGAGTGAAACAATCAAAACCAAAGAAACGTAAGTGATTCTTTTTCTTCGAATGCTTGCCACACATATTTTGATCAGATTATTAATTAGTACATAAGATATTTGGTCCCAAATACGGTTTTTTGTTTACAATTTGAGGTGTTTTACCAAAAAAAAAAAAAAAAACAATACAAAAGGCTTTAATTTTTGAGAATATGTATTTTTTTTGTACAATTGGTTAGTAGATTTGAAAAACAAATGAACAACAATTAAATCATTTAAAATATTTTCCAAAATGCTCCGTTTTATTTTTGGTTGTATTACTTTTTCCAGCCGCTTAAATAATGGATCCAACTCATGGCGACACAGTATGGCGCGTGACTTAACCTCTGACATCGATTCAATGTTTTCGCGTTCGGGAGCTACACTTCCCCGAGGTGAATATCGCAAATATAAATATTTAAACAAATAAAAACAACCACAATGAAACCAAATCAAGAACAAGAAAGGCTGATGATTCCGAAATCCTTTATGGTCTTGCGGTCGTTTGGGTGCCAATAAGTTTTTTATTTATTTTCTTTTTATTTTTGGTATTTTTTCATATTACAAATTTGATTTTTGTTTGATTTTTGGTTTAAGAAACGAAAATTACATTAAGACAAGAAAAAAAGGCATTTACTTTTGTAAGCCGTACTACCGCTAAGTTCTTATAGTTGCTTTTGTACAGTACATTAATGAGTGATTTCAGTTGGAGTCACATACATATACATGAATACATTTATCCGTACCGATCATGATTTTTTTAACCACGTTTTTTTTTTGTTTTACTTACCTCATGATTGTTTTATCAAATCGGCAAAGATATGATTTTGTTTGTTATCATAGCGATACGCTTCACGCCTTTGCATAAACATAAACATGAGAAAAACCATAATTATTATTGTATTTTGTATATGCGGATAAATTAAAGATTTTGAGCTCCAAAATGTACCATTTGATTAAAATGTTTTCGCAATAATCATAATTTCAACAGTTCTTGGTTAATATTAAAAAGAAATTGCATTTTTTAAAGAAGAATAAAATGTTTATTTGCAATTTGGTACAACAGGTAAATACAATGATAATACAACATTTGTTCTGTATGACACGTAAATTAATTCATCTTTTTTGTTTTGAATTTTGTTGTAGTGAATACTGATTAAATATTGCTATGTGTATATAGATATAGATGATAAAAATAATTTCGTACTAAATATGAACAAAAAAAAAATTAAAATAAAATTCGTGATTAATGAACGAAAATATCAGCTGTTAAAAATTTATTTAAAAAACAACGTGTTAATCGAACGATCTCTTTGAGACGAACAGATGAATTTATTTATTTTGTAATTTCAAATTTGTAATTTTTAAGACAGCTTTCCTAACAATTATTGTAATTAATAATTATATATAATTCATTGTCATCAATCTTCAAAAACTTTTTAACTTCAAATATATTTTCGTTCAATAATTCAAACAAATTTTGTTGTTATTTATTTATTGTTTTCATCAAAAAATCTTTATTTTCAAATTATTTTCATTCATTTCTGTCATATTTTGATATATACATACATTTAACGCTAATTTTTATTTTTTCATTTACAAAGTTGCTTGGTGTTGTATGTTGAGTTTTTCCATTGTTTTTTTTATTTCTTTATGCTTGCAGTGGGTTTCCGCGTATCCTTATCGCATGCTCAAAGTCCTCACAGCCCAAATTCCGCCGGCGCCATCAAGAACCACACCATTAAACAAACAGAAACAGAAAGTTTCTAAAGACAATTAAAAGAAAACTGCAAATTTGATGTTTTTATTTTTTATTTTTTTGAAAGACGATTAGTGATAAAATTTTGTATGTTTCGTCAGAAATATGTTTTTTAACGTAATTAAAATATCTTGTTTTACAAAAAGCTAATTGACAATTATACGCAAACGCTACTACCAACTACTATATACAATAACTACCAAACTACTCGATGTATGATGCTGCTAGCAAATACGAAGCACGTGAGTTTCATTTATACTGTATTGAGTTATATTTTAATTGTTGTACTTATAAAAGAAATATGTTTAACACTCGTTTATGTATTTGTTTAAGATTTAATTGTTTTTTTTTTAAATATTTTCTTAATTTATTAAAACTCTAAAAACCAAAATTACTCATTCGCGGCTTTTTTTTTGCAAATATGTTCATTTGTGTGAGTTTTAATATTTTTTCAATGTTTTTCTTTAACCCCTAATCCAGACAAAGTTTAGATGGATGACTAAAATGATTTTGAATTACTCTTAATAATTTGAGAATTTGAGAAGACAATTTTAACGAGCGGAAATGTAGCTGAAGGTAAGTTGTTAAATACGTTATTTCGTGCATAAATATTCTGTTCTATTTGTGTAGCTGTTAATATGAACTGAAATTACATTGAATCCACACAGTAATAAACGATTTAGAGCAGCATAATTGAATAGAATAGCATAAATCAGTTCATTAAATACTTTAAAAAATATTTCAATATTGAAATAAGCCAGTTTGCGTTTTGTTTATCCATTGCAGGTACGAAATTCAAATCAATAAACCCATCACAATCCGAACAACCACAACAACCCGACGTAACCAATGATTGCAGTCCAAACAACCAGGAGACCGATGACACCTTAGACTTAGCCGATTTAGATTTATCCCGTTTACGATTAACTAAAAAAGATTTGGAAACACTGTCCAGCATAACGCCAGGCTTACCCAAAAGCATCCAAGAGCAGCTACTAGCTCAACTGCCACCCAATCAGGCACGAAAACTCAGTCGCACACTTTCTATGCAAAACAATACACAGTCTGGCCAAACAAAAGTTTACAAGCGCAGCTTAAGTAACGGACGAACTGTCGATGAATCGCGGACAGTCCAAACGAACGGATTTGACCATGACAAAGCTGAAACAATTTTATCGCATCGCCGAAGTCTAAGTCGCTGTCGCTATGATACTGCCGAACGAGATGCTCGCAGTTCCAGCCAGTGTCGAATTGGAGGAGAACACAACGGCCAAGTTTTTAGGTCCCCTTACTCTAATGATACTGTCAATAAATACAGGTCGTATCATGGAAATGATTCTAGCTTGCATTCATCTAGTCGCCATGGGTCTGGTGAACGTTCTACATCGCCATATGTTTGCTATGACACACTGCCTCTTCGTAGCTCATGCATGAGCCCCACTAAAGACTTTTACGGACGTCCACCAAGTGGATGTGTGTCACCTCCACCTTGTACGACAGATGTCCGCAGACGGTCAACTCAAAGAAGGGTTTCTCGATTTTTAAGACCTGATTTCTACGATACACCCATCGAAGACAGCGTTTATGTGCTGAATCGGGAGAAGGAGACTCAACGTGTATTGCGAGAAATTCGAGAAAACCGTGACCAGAGTCGCGAACGTGAGAGAATTGTGGAATGTGTTGATTATGCCACAGATGATGAGACATATAAACACAACAGAGCGAACAGCATCACTGGCGAAACACCCAAAAATAAACACGAACGACACAAGACAATTGAGCGATGCTGTGACTTAGAAGAAGCAAACGTTAATGAGTGTGAGATGCGGCGACATCGCAGCTTGTCAAAAACAAAAGATGAGGTTGTTGTAGCTGAAACGGAGCCTAACTCTAAGCCATCGTTTGCGGATAAAATTCTAGACGAACTTCAAAACTTAAGCATACTGCAGAAAAAAAAGAAAGAAATTCCAGATGATGATAAACGAGATAAGTCTGAAATAACAAAAGAAAAGAAAGTTAAAGTGAAGAAAATTAAACCTAAAGAAAAGCCAATAGAAAATTGTGGTGATTCAAATTGTGATTCTTCCACAAATGCAAATCAGTTGCCAGATACAAATACAACAATTAAGATTGACGCCAATAATGTAATTATAAATAAAAAAGAGTCTAAACTGGTCAGACCTAAATCGTACCCAAATAAAGAACCAGAAAAATCCATTAAAAAACCATTACCAGAATCAGTTGCTGAGCCAAAATCAGTAATGGCCGTGGCAGATGCCGTAGAGACTAAGTTGGTACGTCCTAAAAGTTATCCAAGTTCAAAAATAACGCCGCCAAAAGAAATAAAAAAATGTACTCGAAGCGGCACTGGTATCTCGGCAGTTATGGAAAAATTAATGGAAAAAACGGAGAAAGCTACTCATCCAAAACCAGCTTTAAAACCAAAAATTACTGCAGAATCCAAGTTAGATGTTGCAAAGTGCGAGGAAAGTAGTGCCAATGATCCTAAAATTAAGAAAACAGTTAAGAAGACTATAAAACCGATTGAAGATAAGGTTGAGAATGTTAGCGAGAAAGATACAAACCTTAATGATAATTTGTCCGAGAATGTGTCAATAACTTCAAAAGAAAAATCACCAGAGAAGAAAAATCAAAAAGGTTTCCTGTACAGTATTGGACAGAAGTTTGAAAAGTACACCAAAAATAAAGACAAAAAGAATACAACGAAGGAGCCAACAACTGACGAAATATGCCAAAATAATTCAACAACAACAACTCAATGTGTTGAAAATAACAGTCCAATTTCTTCCAATAATAAAGCTGTTAAGAAAAAAGTTAAATACTCGACGGACAAAGACAAAAAAGACGATGACAAGGCTGTTAAAAGCGATCGAAAATCTCGAATTGACGCCATGATCAGAAATCTGCGAGAAAGATCCGTTCCACGGGGCCCAGAATTGACAGAATCTGGTCTTATAAAACGCGCAGTAAGTGTAGAAGATATGCCGGGCGCTTTCAACAAAGGAAGTGTAAATAAGATGCTCGGTCTCTTTAAGAAGTTTGAAAAAGATAACCACTGTAAAGTAAAGAACACAAGATCTGTAAGCAATATAACTTCGATGGAAATCTCGTCGGACAGTATGCAACGAGAGCGGCCAAAGTCTAGTAGTTTTGTTGGCAAATTGAAAAAGCCTTATGGTGGGACAAAAAGCGATTCAATTCTTAATTTGACCGAGCAATTGCAATCAGAAAACACTTTAGCTGCTAAAAAGGAAAATGCATCACGAATTCCAAAGAAAAACAACAACTGCCCAGATTGCAAAGAAGAAAAAGAAATGTACAATGTTACGAAGCGACATTCAACATCAAATGATGCAAGCAATTCCATAAACGACTGCAAGGAACGAATGAAAAACAACCGCAAAGGACTCGTACTGGATTTCACGAAAATCGACACAACTCATTCGAAAGGTAGTTCCAGTGAGACTTCTACCAATTCAAACATTCAGCATTATGCCAATGGTAACTCTCCATCGACTGTCTGTAACAATGCGTACATACAAAATGACACCAACCGTAATTCTCAAACCAACAACTATGAATACTTGTCCGATACAAGAAGTCCTTACGATGATTGTGCATCTACCAGTACATTCCTTTCTCCATCTGAGGATCCGGAACTCTGCTTTGATGATTGGTCGGTGTGCTCAGACGAACAATATGCAGCGAATGCAACGCCATCGCCAACCAGATCACATTTATCACGAAACTCAGCACTACTGACACCGCCCTTACACGAGACCTCCACGGGAACTTCGAACGCTTCGGAAAGCGTTATCGACAGGATCAAACGAAAAAGTTTCTACATGCGATTCAATGAGAAAAAGCCAAAAAGGCAAAGCAATTTAGTGGGACCGGGTGCCAGAGAATATTACCGTGAAGCAGCCGCCCGTTTGAAATCGCGTCCACCAGACCGCGTCAGTAGCCCTTCAACGGGAGTGGAAATTAATGAAAATTCACAGGACTATACCCATCGTTCGCAAAAGACGGCCAACAATGTTGAACCATCAACAGGCCAAATGAGTAAATACTTGGAAACAGATTTTCACAGCTATCGCCAAAACGATTTCGTACGCCCGCGATCAATCGCCTCAAATATTCCAGCGGCCACAACTTCGATACCAAAAACTAAAGTACACGAGTCCGACTACAATAAATACAAGTCAGATTTGATGAATTTAAATACAACTATAAGGTCGCCAATTTACGATCCTGTGACACCTTCAATTTACGGAACTTATAAACCAAACAGAAGATCTTCAGCGTGTTCTAATGGGGTGATTAATTTAGACGCATATGCGACGCTTGGTCGTAAAAGTGGGCGTCCTTATTCTAGTCGGACTGCATCGCTTCTTGATTCAACTTCTGGATCCAGCACACTCAGACGCGATATTAGGGCACCATCCGAGATTGCTAATATTTCTACGTAAGTTTTCATTTGCTCCTTAACTTATTATTAATTAATAATTGATTGTTTTTTTTTTTTTTATTTGACAGTAGAACCAATTTTCACGTACGACATCCCTCTTTGCCACGAAGTCCCACCAACATTTGATCATCAGTCGCTCATAACGTCTGTGTTTTCTGTAATCAGAGATATAGCGATAAGTAAAGAAAAGATTTAAAATTCAACAACAACAATTTAACCTTTTAAAATATCCAATTTTTAACCAATGAATTTTTTACTCAACAAAAGTTTCAAAATCTGATAAATTTGTCAAATCTTGTCTCCATTTATTTGATTTATTCTTTCAACAATTTCATTGGCATTTTGTCGTATATCGTAATAATCTGAGTTTTGTAGAAATATTATATCTTAATGTAACTATTTATGTGACAAATGCAACTAACACGTACCAAAAAGCAATATGTAATATGATTTGTTAGCTGTGGTATGAAATATTAGTAGGTACAAATAAATTAATTTTCTATTAACATTTTATCATGTACACTTTATTTTTCATGTGTTTTTTGATAACAATCATCGGCAGTAGTTCATAAAATGTGCCAATCCTTATAACTATTCATTAGTATATTTAAAGGTGTTATGTTTGTAAGCTTTGATCTAAATAATTTATTTGTGAAAATTAAATTTTTTAAAGATTGATTGTTAGTTTAAATATTATATTAATTAAACAAAAAAGCTAACAATAACTAAAAATCTACTTATTTTTTAGGTTTGGTACTTATTTATACAATGAAATTAGTCGTAGATATTAATACTTTAATTATGAAAACGCTTGTTACATTAATTTTTTATTTCTTTATTTATTACACTTGAGACGTTATTCTCTCTAGTAATTTACAAATACAATTTTTACGTTTCTAAAAATATCACGTTAAACCAATTTAACTAATTCTAGTTAACATAACATTTTGTTTTGAAATTGTATAAATCGTTGATTTACTACTTAGCTAAATTTTTATCAAAATTGAATAATTAAAACTACTAATAAGATTAATACTTGTGTAGAAAAGTTTAAATGTAATGTAATCAAATATTTGATATTACTCTGACTAACTAGGCAAGTGACTGTAGTCTAAGTCTAGAGTCTAGACCAATGTTAAACTTATAACTTTTATTAAATTTTTAAAATCTAAAGATGTTACAAAATTTTTACCAAGTTCATTCTTCATTTTATACATATTATGTATTTGTTAAACTCATTTTTATATTAACGTGTTACTTTACTGATTGTCGTAAATAATAGAGCATAATAGTCAATGTAATACTATTTGTATAGGTATATATTTTATATAGATAAAGTCTGAGTTTTCGAATGAAAAATTGCTTTTATCTTCGTTAATATATTATTGTCTATGTTTTTTTTTTAAATTTAATCAAGTTTTTACAAATAAAATATTAACTGAAATACCATACACATAAAATGTTTGATTTTAGCGGTTTCAATAAAAACTCTTAGGGGCTATATAAAAGAAAACATTTAATTTGTAATAAATTATTAAAATTTTTGAATAATACATAGTAAAAAATTGAAAAAAGGTTCTAAACTTTTTTGGGTTTAAAATAAAATACAAAAATGTCAATTTGTTGATGGTGATAATGTAAAAATTTTCTTTAAAAACTATTTTGACTATCATTGTGAACTTCGAACGATATTTTATTTAAATTCTACATTTCCAAATTGTACAATTGGAATTTTGATGTGAATTTAAGAGTGGTATTTTAGGTATTTTAGGTTTTCTGGTAAGTTTTTAAATTTAGAGTTAAAAAAAAACGCGTGGCGAAAAATGAATGCAAATAATAACTATTTAAAGAATTTCAAACAACAATCAAATTTGCTTTAATTGATACTCAATCTATTTTATTATTTATGAGCTAAGTGATTTAAATAATTATCGAGTTGTTACAACCAGTTATTTTAATCATGCTGACTACTGTAATTATCTACAAACATGTTCTTCGTTCTACAAATAGATACGAAGTGATTTATGATGGAGATGTTATCTATATAGGTGGTTAGGAGCAGACTAAGTACACACAGGTAGGGAGATCTCACGCAAAATTTGAGACTACACCAACTCAGGCACAGACTTTATGAATTTATTGTCAGCACTCAATTTATAATCTTATAGTAATTTTGAAACACTGTAAGCTCGTCGTGTCTTTACAGCAGTTGATTGCTTAATTGTTCCGTCAATTGTTCAGTACATTGGCGAACTTCAACCGCACAACTTAAATTAGAAATCTTTACACAAATCGCCACGAGTCTCAAAACTTTCCTACATATCGCTAATTGCCATCAACTAGTTTGAAATGGAACTTAACAATGTGTCAACAAGCGATCTTGTTAATAGTTCTAGTGCTTCAGTGAGTTAATATTAAGACAAATAATTTACATATTAGAATTAATCGACATACTAAGCATATACTTAAAAATTATTGGTTATTGGCCGATGTTAAATGTGGTTTAAGCCAAATAAGATTCTTTTAAACTCATCCTAATTTGTGTTTGCGTAATAATCTATATGATTCTGAATATTGAAAAATTGAAAAGTTACTACAGTGCACTCGCGATAACTTGACCAAATGAAAACCGGGAGTGTTCACGTTTGGGAATCGTTCACCTTTACGAATGCCACAAATACAGCATAAAAGGTGTTACTTTTACAGTGTATTTTCACCGTAAAATAGGGACTGAAATTTAAAGTGTAAAAAAATTTGCAGAAAGAGGTTCACGGCAGTTTAAATTAGAAAATAGAATGAAAATTATAATAAAATTATGAGTTATTTAAGTAATTTATGTATGCAAGTAATTTAATAGGTTACTATTTAACGGTCAATTGTTATTTATAGTTGTAATTAAGTTAAAATGGTCTCAGACAAAGGAATCTGTCTTTAATTATATTGTAAGATTTTGAGTTTATATGATAAGATAAGAGACCGAGCCAATATTATGAGTGAGAATACGCGTTCTTCAACATCAAATTTTGTTTAATAAATTAGTAATTATTTATTTGCTTGACCAATTACTATAATTTTTATAGTTATATAATTTTAGGAAATTGCAATCTAAAAAGCAATGAAATGTAATCGTAAAATTATATCTTGATACACACCCACAGCAAATAATTTCAAGGCAATTTTTTTCTTCTAGGAACACGTTCTGAAAGATGTGAAAAAAGAAACAAAATCTTCAATTACCTATGGATTGGATGACGCACCTGCCTGGTACCTTTCTATACTCATGGCGTTGCAGGTTATATTAATTATTAGCAATTTATTTTTTTGTTATTTTCAAAGAAAATTTTTTTCGTTTAAAGCATTATTTAACAATGATTGGAGCCATTGTATCGATACCATTCATTTTAACGCCAGCCCTTTGCATTGATGACAACGATCCAGCAAGGGGACACATCATCAGCACCATGATTTTTGTCACCGGCATTATAACATTTGTGCAAGTAACTTGGGGTTGTCGGTTGCCTATTGTACAGGGTGGAACCATTTCGTTTCTTGTGCCAACTTTGGCGATTTTGAATCTCCCCCAATGGCAATGTCCATCTAAAGATGTTATGTCATCAATGTCTCAGGACGCTAGAACTGAACTATGGCAAATTCGAATGCGTGAAATATCTGGTGCCATAGCAATCTCTGCTTTGTTTCAGGTTTTTATTGGTATTTTGTATTAAAATTAGTTGAATGCATTTATTAATTCATTGGAAAATTCAGGTTTTACTGGATTGGTTGGTAAAATGGTAAAAATTATTACTCCATTGACAATTGTACCAACTGTTTCTTTGGTTGGATTAACATTGTTCGAGCATGCAGCTGAAACAGCCTCAAAACATTGGGGTATAGCGATTGGGTGAGTTTCTGGAAAAGGTAACCCATAAAGATAGAAGTTAATTTTTTTTATATATACTTAGGACAACTGCGATGCTTACATTGTTCTCTCAAGTACTTACAAATGTTAATGTTCCAATAATATCGTACAAAAAGAACAAAGGATTTTATGTTCACTTTTTCCCACTTTTTAAACTATTCCCAGTAAGTATCATAATGGATTTGAATTCAAAAGTTGTGTTTAACAATCTTAATTAACGCAGGTTCTTCTTACAATTGCAATAATGTGGGGAATTTGTGGCCTTCTTACTCTTAACAATGTATTCCCGGTAGGTCATGAGGCCAGAACTGATGCTCGCATTGGTGTCCTAACCGATGCACCATGGTTTAGGATTCCCTATCCCGGACAATTTGGCGTGCCAACAGTCACAATAGCAGGTTTGATTTGCACTGTAAATGTTTATATTTTATTAAAACATTTTTTTACAATTCATTTTCAATAGGAGTCCTCGGAATGTTAGCCGGCGTCCTTGCTTGCACCGTGGAGTCCATAAGTTATTATCCCACTGTAGCACAAATGTGTGATGCACCACCGCCACCGTTGCATGCAATCAATCGCGGAATCGCAATTGAAGGTTTAGGTACAATGTTGGCTGGACTTTGGGGATCTGGAAACGGAACAAATACTTTTGGCGAAAATGTGGGCGCTATTGGTGTCACCAAATGCGGTAGTCGTCGCGTCATTCAGTGGGCTGCTATAATAATGATCGTTCAGGGAGTTATCAGCAAGTTCGGCGCTGTTTTTATTATAATACCGGATCCTGTGGTTGGTGGGATTTTTTGTGTGATGTTTGGCATGATTTGTGCGTTTGGTATGTTTTAAATAATTGTTTGTTTATTGATGATTCTTTATAATGTTTTTTATTTATTTTATAGGATTGAGTGCCCTTCAATATGTGGACCTAAAATCAGCTAGAAATCTTTATATATTGGGCCTCTCAATTTTCTTTCCTCTTGTTTTGTGTTCATGGATGCAAAAACATCCGGGAGCTATTCAAACTGGAGTGCCAGAAATTGACGCTGTGTTACAAGTGCTTTTTGGGACAACAATTTTGGTGGGAGGTGTTCTTGGATGCTTCTTGGACAACCTTATTCCCGGCACGAAAGAAGAAAGAGGGATAATTGCATGGTCTAAGGAGATCTCATTTGTACCAGCAGAAAACGAGGAAATAGATCAGTCAACTTATGATTTTCCATTTGGAATGAATGTTTTGTATAGATGCAGATGGGTTTCGAAGTTACCATTTATGCCAACTTATAAGACAAGTTAAGACTCTAAAATTTCTGTAGATTATACTTTAGTTCAAAATAAATCTCATTTACTGAGGCTGCGATGTCATCGAAAAATCTTTTTCCCTTCTTTCCTATTTGATGGAGAAAAATGATAAGATCACAAATACAAAAAATCACATTTAAATGAAATTGAAAAATAATAGTATTTTTCAAAAAAACATTTATTCTAA
Organism: Sylvicola fuscatus; assembly: GCA_026546915.1. NCBI lineage: Eukaryota > Metazoa > Arthropoda > Insecta > Diptera > Anisopodidae > Sylvicola > Sylvicola fuscatus. The sequence continues at coordinate 64,594 of JANSTS010009926.1, forward strand.
TATTAAGAACTAAGTATTTTTTTTAAATATTTTATCTGGCTTTATGTAATGCTAATTTTTTTTAAATTACATGTAGTAAACCATATGGCTTATTCTCATGTATTTTTTTTTTGTTGCTGTTCACTTATTCGCAAAATATAAAAATTTCGAAAACATTTTTAAAGGGCTTCTACATTTTAATTTGTGTCAATTAACTGCCTTCAAACATATTAATGCGCGATATTACAACATAAAGGCATTTTGAATGCAGAAACTATTACACCAGTCATCTAAGTCTTTAAAATTTAGGCTATAAGAAAATAAAAAAAGTATTTCACAATTTACAACAGTACGCATTTCTTGGATCCACATATCTTAAGCCAACAACGTTGTACGCTTCAAAATGCAGGCGAATCGTTCAGTTTAGATTCGAGCACTTGTTAGACTATATTTAAGAAAGTAATTAAATTAATTAGGAAAATATCACATATTGTTAACAAAAACATCAATGAAAATTTGTGAAATGACGGAAAATTATGTAAATTCTTCAAATGTAAAAATGATAATTCATTCTATACAATATTAATGTTTAATTTAAACAGCATTTTTAGATATTACATTTTTATACATTTTTTTTGAATATTTTAATCGTTTTTTTTTTTTTGTTAATTTTCGATTTGTCAATTAGTCAATTTTTTTATGAAATGTTTTTTTTTTAGAGAAATTGGTGTAGTAAATTGTCGAGTGAATGAAATCATCAAATCACAAAACAATACCAAACATTCTTCTTTGTATTAATAAATTTAGGGTTTTTTATGTTTAAACAGCATACAAAGGTTTTATGCATCTAAACAACAGTCAAAAAACAAAGTAGAGAATCAAATTTTAAAAAAGTTAATACATTCTGAACGAATGTAATAATATAAAAGTCGTGATATAAATCTATAAATATAAATTTATAGATTAGGCACAAATTCAATAGCAAAAGGATTCAGTAAAGATTCATCATTCTGGTGTACTTCCGACTCATCCATAATATTATTGGTACTCTTTAGATCGTCAGCAGCTTGAATATCGCCTATATTTTCATCCAGTAAGAACTCATCTTGGCCATCTCCACCCAAAGTCTCTAAGCCGAGCTAATTACAACCAAAATTGTAATACCGACTCGATTAATTAATTAATCTATATTACCTTTACATATTCCTCCTCGAGGGCTTTTGCTTCACTGCTATTCTTGTCAAACTTTGCATCTTGCAGTCGCTGAGCATACTCGGCGAGCGCTTCATCGGCCTTTTGAGCCTGCTCATCCAGCTGCTCATCATCCATCATTGCTTCTAAACATTGTTCCATCAGTGCTTCTTCTTCTAAACGCTGCATTTCCTGTGTAAATGTTTAGATTTATAATTTTTGCGTTTTTTATTTATTTAATTAGTTACATTTTTGTCAAATTCTTCCTCATTTTCCATCCACATGTACTCGGAAAAATCGTCCTCGTAAATGCCGTCTGTCTCATTCTGATCTACATCGATGTCTTCAAACTCGATTTGAAAACCACTTCCAAAGTAACATGAGGGAGCTTTCATTAGCATTTTTAATCTGTAATAAATTTTATAAACATCTTTAAAATTATTTTTTTTATTTCGACAATTCAGGCAATTTCCGGTGGGCCTCGATAGCAATTCCTTTCCGTAAGTAATAGAAAATTAAAATAATATTTGCAATTCAATAATGAAACCAGGATTTTGAATGATCCACGAGTCTCAATGAAAATATATTTATAATATGATTTTTAAAAGTTGTCAAGATTCGAGGTCTAAGCCTGAATCATGGCCGTTGGCCTGTGCAAATAATAGTCTCAAACAATATTTTATAAAAATACGAATTAAGTAAGTACTAACGTAGTTTAAAAGTGTGCGTTAAAGTCTGTAAATTTATAAATTAAACACTTCAACTGAAGGTTAGTAAATGTCGGCGCTGGTTATGAATTTCAATTCATAATGTTCATGGCCCATGGATCACCAAAAAAAATGGTCAAATCACTTTATATGAGTTTAACTCATAAGTTAAAAAATTAGGGCCAGTGCCTTTGTTTACACTTTACTGTATTTCAGAAAGAGAAGTGTAAATAATAATTGTATTGAAATTTACATTTGATGGTATTAAAAAAAAACATATACAATTGCAAAACGGTATGCTAACAGTAAGAATACATTTACAGTTTGCCAAAGAAACCTTTGTTATAATTTTATGCAACACCCAGTTCGAATTTTCATGTCTTTATTGTAATTTTTCGCTTCACCATTCCATCTCTAATTTTTTTTTTCTTGAACAATGACTATTTCTTACCCTTTCTTTTGTTTCCAGCTCTTTACAAATTAGCTCAGTTTCAAAAGTGTAGTACGATAAATTTTTTCACTGACCAAAACGTTTTGCCTACAAGCTAAACCCACGGCGATATCTCAACACATCAATCAATTTTGACTTAATTCAGCTAGACCAAAAACAAACTAAATAATTGAACTTAAATACAACTTTATTCGGTTGGTTCACAAAACAAAAACAAAATTTCTTAAAACGCAATTGTTTCACTTTTTCAACTTTGTGGCAGGATTCTAGTGTTTATACTTTACGGAACAAATATGTATTATGTATATATTTATATATATGATGACATCAAGGCCAAAAAAATAATTGTATATTATATCGCAGTATAGAAAACATATGTTTATCGAATATGTATAGAATTTATATAAATTACAATAAACATTTTATTATTTTTTAATTTTCAATAATATCCTTGCACTTAATTGCTCCAATTTGCTTTAAAAATATATATGTTTGCATTAAATGATTCCCAACATTTAATAAAGGAGACTTTTTTTTAACGATCTCAAAACAATTTTTATGCATAGAATATTATTGTAATTTGCTTAAAAAATGGAGAAAAAATCTACTACAAAAAATCGATTAGAGTCAAAAGTTTTGGTGTAAAATATTAAATGGAAATTTGTCAAATTTTTCAAGAATAATTATCTTTGAAAACTAACCTTTATCTCAGATAAGTCGCGTTGAGAGAAAACGTCCAATGTATATATTATATGTATATAAACGTCAAATGTCAAACTCATGGAATCAAAATTTACAAAAATAATAACATTTAAAAACGTGCTCTTTGGCTAATACTCTCCAAAAATGACCACAAATTACAGTGCCCAGTACATGGAAGTTGTTGAAAATATCTTCAACCGGTGGACGGCACTGAAGCTGGCCGTCGAGCACGGAATGGGAGACCACAAAACTGCCATTGACTTTATGAAGTACATGTACGACTGTTGCATTACAAATGAAAAAATGGATGTTTACGACATTCAGGATGTGTTGGAGGACGTTATGGACCGAGAGTTTGATACAACCTGCGAAGATAACTCAGCACAGGAGGTAGCCAGGATGCTCTTAAAATATTTGGAAATGTGCAAGGCTGGTCAATTGGAGCAGGTTTCGTCTGAGTTCTCTATGATGCCATCGACTGAGAAGTGGTTGGTGTCAGGAGTAAATATTCAAGTAAAGGCTGCAGAATCAAGCTCGGACGAAGAAGATGAAGATGAAAAAGAAGCCACTAATGCTTCCAGATCTAATAAAATGGAAGATGATTCATTTGAGGAAGAGCCGGGCTGGACTACAGTACGTTCAAGGAGATGAATTCGATAAGCTTAAAATGTTTTTGCTTTATATTTATGTAGATATTTAATTTGAATATGAACATACATAAAATTGAGAAAAACTTAAAAAAATTTATTCAAGAATTTTGTTTTTTTTTGCAAAACTTAGTGTTATTATTGCTTGTTTATAGCGAGTTTTAAATTAAATGTTTTGAAGTTATTGATTTTTCTCTTTTGTTTAACTGTTATTTTAATGAAAAAAATACATGATTTCAAGATAGGACATAGGGACATAGGTTATACTCATATCATAAGTCATAATGAGTACAATTTATGTTTGCAGAAATATACAAATAAAAGTTAAGTAGACAACTGGGGACTAAAACTTATAACTTAATTAGAAAAGCACCTAATGAGACCATAGCGACTGCTTATTTATTTAGAAACATATGTTTTTTTAGTGTAAACTGTTGTCTGCAAACACTTTGTCGTTTTAAATCATTCAGTTCGCTCCCAAAATGTTCTTTTTTGTTTAGTTTACCCGCATACATATTCTTTACTTGCATGCATATTCTTTACAAATCCTATAGATAAAAACGAATGATAACGGTATCAAACCACATATCAAAAAGGATATATCAAACGAAAACGCTCAACCAATTGGCAACCACTACATTTGCCTTGTGCGAGCTTTTCCGGTAATTTCCGATAATCCTCCGAAGACCGAATATATGTTCATACTTATGTTTTGTGTTTTGTAGAGTCGATTGGAAAATAACAAAGTGGAGGAGTAAGTGTAACGGACAACAAGTGATATCGCGGTTGGATAAAGAGTTTAGTATACATTTGCCGTGGTCACGGTAATCGTATTATTGACTGAAAATATCACAATTAGTCAATTTAATTTAAATTTTATTTCTATACAAACAAGGATTTTGGTGCGTAGTGTAAAAAGTTCGTTATTGCTGCGTATGAGTAATGTATGACCAACATTTCGTGTGTTACATGTAATATTATATGTGTATCGATTAAGGTTCAGTTAAATTACGGTGCTATATTTATTCGAATCGTGGACAATTTAAAATAACAAAACAATTTTTTTCGGGAAATTCATCGTCGTCATAAGTAAAGTGTGAAAAAATATTTATTAAGCTAAAGGTAAGTGAATAACTAGTGGTTAGAGTGGAAATTAACGGACAAAATGACATGTACAAAAAAAAAACAACATTGAAAATGCATTTAGAATTATTTAAAATTAATATTAACACAATTAAATCAAATAATTAGCTTATTTCAATGTAAATTTCTTGAATTAGGAAAAACCAAAACAAAAAGGGTTAGGATTAAAGAGTTTTTGAGCTGACGGTCGCATCTTAACACAATATAATTGAAAAATCGATTTAAATCTATTGTAATGTGTGTAATGCTTGTATTTTTATGCTTCTGTTGTTATGCTTTGTAAGCTTTGCCACCTCAGCGGCGCAGGAAAATAGGAAAACACTTCCAGAAATAAGTTCCCAATATTTTATTTTCCTGCAAAAAGTAAAAATTGTCATCCATACATGTCACGTTTATGCGGTCACACGAATTGTATTTACATCCCTTAATACCCTTCGAGAATTAACATGACTTAGTAAATTAGGTCAGACGGATAAATTGTTAATAAGTGGACTTCGTGATATTATATACTACCCTCATCAACAATTCAATTATTGCGCTTCCTAACTACTTGCACATACGTGTGTAATGTATGTATATGCTTATTTATATACCTTTACAGGTGTTATAAATAAAATAATTACGAAGCTGCGCTACGTGACGTGCTAAATTTGTTATGGATTGTTAAAGTACTGTTTTTTTTTTGGTGTACAGAAAAACACGTCCTTTTTCTTCAAACGACAATTCTTCAAGATTTTGATAACAAATATATTATTTTGATTGATGATACATGTATATGCAACAATTATTAGGAAGTGTGAATTTTACACAATCAATACGTTCAAAATCAACAAAACTATTACTATAATTTATGTACACACAACAAGCACAGTGTATTTCTTAAAATGGATACATGTCCTTTACAATTGTGTGCATTTATTAATGTACACAAATATTTTTCTAAAAATATGATTTGAACATTTTCTCCTCGTAAATATTACTAACTAAACAAACTATTTTTGTTACAATTAGGGAAATTTGTTTTACACATTTAAATATTGACATTCGTCCATATATGTTTCATTAGCTATAGTTTAGTTTGCAGCAACATATGTTATGTAAACCGTTGTTAGTTCGAACACCTTATTTCTTTCTTACAAAAAATGTCTTGTTGTCCAACTTATTAGACTAATAGCGAAAAAAAACCCAAGGAACCTAAAATAGTTATAGAGATAATAAGACATCTAAGAATTATGCACTCAACCGTGATGATTTCACAAAAATGAGTTAAAATAATCCATGACGTAA